>CM046796.1:675571-690571 GCA_025617405.1 Perca schrenkii
TTTTTGTGTGTCTGATTTGAACAGCAGTCTCTGAAACTGGTCCAGTATTAAACCAGAACCGAGCTGTAATGTAACCCTACAGGACTAATGTTCAGCAGCAGTTAGAGTCCACTAAAAGTTCTGTTGTTGCTGCTGACAGACTCAGATTATTATTCTAAGAGTCTGACAACATTATGGGATGGATCCCTACAGAGATAGACCTTTTAGTTAAAGAGTAAGATCCTTTTAGTTTAACATGAAACATCCCCGAAATCACCATCACCAAACTCCACCAGACTCCATGTAAATAATCAGGACTTTTAGCGTGTATAGAGCCAGCATATCTCCACCAGACTCCATGTAAATAATCAGGACTTTTAGCGTGTATAGAGCCAGCATATCTCCACCAGACTCCATGTAAATAATCAGGACTTTTAGCGTGTATAGAGCCAGCATATCTCCACCAGACTCCATGTAAATTATCAGGACTTTTAGCGTGTATAGAGCCAGCATATCTCCACCAGACTCCATGTAAATTATCAGGACTTTTAGCGTGTATAGAGCCAGCATATTTCCACCAGACTCCATGTAAATAATCAGGACTTTTAGCGTGTATAGAGCCAGCATATCTCCACCAGACTCCATGTAAATAATCAGGACTTTTAGCGTGTATAGAGCCAGCATATCTCCACCAGACTCCATGTAAATAATCAGGACTTTTAGCGTGTATAGTGCCAGCATATTTCCACCAGACTCCATGTAAATAATCAGGACTTTTAGCGTGTATAGAGCCAGCATATCTCCACCAGACTCCATGTAAATAATCAGGACTTTTAGCGTGTATAGAGCCAGCATATTTCCAGACTCCATGTAAATAATCAGGACTTTTAGCGTGTATAGAGCCAGCATATCTCCACGTGTAAAAGGGTGAATTAAAGGTTTATTTCAACCAAACCAGAGTGATTGTTGGAACAGTGGAAAGATGAACCAAGACGGCTTTTGGTAGTTTTATTTAGTTTCTGTCCACTTTGAATGAGGTGTGTTTTACGATGACAAAAGTCCTGATTATTTAGATGGAGTCTGGTGGGTCAAGCGAACGCAATTTCGCAGATGTTTATAGGTAAAAAAACGATCTTATTCTTTAACAGAAAGGTTGACCTACTTAGAAATCCTTCCATAATGTTGTCAGACACTTACAATTATAATTTGAGTCTGTCAGCACCAGCACTTTAGTTTGAACTAACCTCTGCATATGTGCGTGTGTGTGTAGGTGGAGGAGGAGCTGTGGGAGGAGGAGTTCATCGAGCGCTGCTTCCAGGAGATGCTGGAGGAGGAGGAGCAGTGGGAGTGGTTCATCCCGTCCAGGGACCTGCCGGCACTGCAGCTTCTGGACGCAGATGTGCACGCAGACGCGGACTTCCTGCTCACGGTGAGTGCACGCTCTGCGGCAGCCAATCAGGTGCAGCTAACACCTGCCCGCACGGTTAGGCAGTCAACGTAAAAAGTGACCCACCAATGAATTTAATAATCAGCTGTTTAAGTTGTAAGTTCAAACGTAGACTAGTTTTGAACGTAACTTCTAACTTAGCTCAGAGTGTACACGTTAGTAGAGGTACGGCTGCTTGATTAAATAAAAAGTAAGTAAATAGTAATCACAATTATTTTGGTCAATATTGAAATCAGGATTATTTAACATGATTTGGAAAAGATGTTGCATTAAATGTTAGCCGCCTGACGTGGTCAGACTCAGATTCTAGTGCCTAAAAGTCAGAATAGGAGTCTGGTACTGCTCAATTGGGCTGGGATTATGGGGCATGTTCCAACCGAACCAAGAAAGAAAATGCCTCTGCACTCAATTGGATAGACCTACAACCAATCAGAGCAACGGATAGACCTACAACCAATCAGAGCAACGGATAGACATACAACCAATCAGAGCAACGGATAGACCTACAACCAATCAGAGCAACGGATAGACATACAACCAAACAGAGCAACGGAGAATGTGAAGTATGTTGAGCGACGCATAGTTGTATACGCATGCTGGAAGAAGCAGAAGATGAGTGTAAACAATCTTTGCTGGTGTTGTAAAAAGAATTTAAGGACACACGGATTACTAAGCAACATGGTTATCATTTTTAGCTTCAACTAAAATCAGGATTTAGCTTGAACTAAAATCAGGATTTAACTTGAACTAAAATCAGGATTTAACTTGAACTAAAATCAGGATTTAACTTGAACTAAAATCAGGATTTAACTTGAACTAAAATCAGGATTTAGCTTGAACTAAAATCAGGATTTAGCTTGAAGTAAAATCAGGATTTAACTTCAACTAAAATCAGGATTTAACTTCAACTAAAATCAGGATTTAACTTCAACTAAAATCAGGATTTAACTTCAACTAAAATCAGGATTTAACTTCAACTAAAATCAGGATTTAACTTCAACTAAAATCAGGATTTGAACTAAATCAGGATTTAACTTCAACTAAATCAGGATTTAACTTCAACTAAATCAGGATTTAACTTCAACTAAATCAGGATTTAACTTCAACTAAATCAGGATTTAACTTCAACTAAATCAGGATTTAACTTCAACTAAAATCAGGATTTAACTTCAACTAAAATCAGGATTTAACTTCAACTAAAATCAGGATTTAACTTCAACTAAAATCAGGATTTAACTTCAACTAAAATCAGGATTTAACTTCAACTAAATCAGGATTTAACTTCAACTAAATCAGGATTTAACTTCAACTAAATCAGGATTTGAACTAAATCAGGATTAAACTTTAACTAAATCAGGATTAAACTAACTAAATCAGGATTTAACTTTAACTAAATCAGGATTAAACTTTAACTAAATCAGGATTAAACTTTAACTAAATCAGGATTAAACTTTAACTAAATCAGGATTAAACTAACTAAATCAGGATTAAACTTTAACTAAATCAGGATTAAGCCGTCAGCTGTGTTGACGTGGCGTTTAAAGGAGACGTCATCAGCGTGGTGATAATCATTCACACCTCACCTGTCTGTTCTTCTTCTGTCGTCCAGGTGAGCAGCAGTCTGAACCCCAACGCCAAGGAGTTCACCCCAGGGAGCCAGAAACACGTCATGTGACCTGCCGCCCCCCCCCTCTCCCCAATGCCGCACTGTGACATCATCAACAAGATGTCTGCCCTGTTCTCCGCCGCCACTCGACCCCCAGCTGGCCGTGGTGCCAAAGTCCCGCGCTGAGTTACTGAGTTACTGCATCACCTGTCTGTCTGCCCGTCTGTCTGTCTGTCTCTCTCTCCGTCTGTCTGTCTCTTTCTTTCCTCCCCCCATTTATCTCTTTCTGTCTGTCTCTCTCTCCGTCCTCCACCCTCCCCAAGTCTCTCACTCTCTCTGTCTGTCTCTCCCTAATCTGTCCGTGTCTAAACTGTCTGTCTCTCTCTCGGTCTGTCTCTCTTTCCTCCCTCTGTCGGTCTGTCTGTCTGGGTCTCTCTCTCTCTGTGTGTGTCTGTCTGTCTAACCTGACTGTCTCTCTCTCTCTCTCTCTCTCTGTGTGTCTGTCTCTCTAACCTGTCTGTGTCTCTCCCTCTCTCTCTCTCTAACCTGTCTGCCTCTCTCTCTGTCCTCCACCCTCCCCACGTCTCTCTCTCTCTGTGTCTGTCTGTCTTACCTGACTGTCTCTCTCTAACCTGTCTGTCTGACCTGTGTGTGTGTGTGTGATGTCTCTAAGGTTGTATTTGCACTTTAACGTTCTAAAAGCTAACCCCGACCATGTTGAGGTAGATGCTATCGGCTGCTTGTTGTAGTTCTCTGGGGCTCTTTTAGTTTTCCCAGCATCCTTTGTGTTCTGCGGCTCCGCTGCCTCGTTAACTCTCGTCGGTTTGTTGTTTTTCTAAATGCACATAAAGTTCTGTACAAAAAGTCATATAAAGAAAAAAGTTGTAAAAAAAAAATATCTATTTTTTCTTAAATCTATTTGAAAAATAAATGTTTATGGAGAAAAAGTCCTTCAATGTTTATTTACTGATGGTTTGATCCACATAATGGTTTAGTCCAGGGGTCAGCACCCTGACATTCATTTAGTTTTACCTAGTTTTATTCATTTTCGCTTTTTTCAGACAATTTATTTCAAAGTTTTTGTCGCCTTTTGACATTGTTGTTTTAGAATATTTTTCCCAAATTTTCTTTCCGAGGTTTTTGTCTCTTTTCTTGATTCATGCAGACATGTCCCGGGACCCCCCCACCCCAACAGATGGTTACACCCTTGGTTTTAACGTAACGGCTGTTAAGGATTCCTTCATTCTCGAATACTGAAAATGTAAACTGAGGAGAAAGTCGTCAACACACATACAAACACACACATCTACACACA
Organism: Perca schrenkii; assembly: GCA_025617405.1. Lineage (NCBI taxonomy): Eukaryota > Metazoa > Chordata > Actinopteri > Perciformes > Percidae > Perca > Perca schrenkii. The sequence goes on from CM046796.1 coordinate 679,919, forward strand.
CCTACACACACACACACACAAAGAGACACACATACAAACACACACACACACAAAGAGACACACATACAAACACACACATCTACACACAAAGAGACAAACATAGAGACACACACCTACACACATAGAGACACACATCCAAACACACAAAGAGACACACATCTACACACACATCTACACACAAAGAGACACACATAGAGACACACATCCAAACACACAAAGAGACACTCATACAAACACACATCTACACACTTACAAACACACACCTACACACACAAAGAGACACTCATACAAACACACATCTACACACTTACAAACACACATCTACACACACAAAGAGACACACATACCTACACATACAAAGAGACACATACAAACACACACCTACACACACACAGAGACACACATACAAACACACACACCTACACAAACACACACCTACACACACACACACACACACACACACACACACACACACACACACACACACACACACACACACACACACACACACACACACACACACACACACACACACACACAGAGAGACACACATACAAACACACATCTACACATACATCTACACACACACACAAACACACACATCTAGACACACACAAACACACATATCTACACACATTCAAACACACACACGGATATTGTGAATGGATTTGTTTGCTTCTAACGGCACCGGGATGCCGCTGTGTTTCATCTGCGGCGACAAATTGGCAAACAACTAAAAAAGCTAAATATCAAAGAACATATCTATCTATCTATCTATCTATCTATCTATCTATCTATCTATCTATCTATCTATCTATCTATCTATCTATCTATCTATCCATCTATCCATCTATCCATCTATCTATCCATCCATCCATCCATCTATCTCTCTCTCTATCTATAACTGGATCAAATCCCCCAAATATGGCTCCAGACTTTGCTGGATTGTTCCAAGGTAACGGTCGGTAGCTAACGTTAGTAAATGAGCCCGGTGACGTTCATATTTTTGGCTCAATGATTAGTAATGACAGTAGTAGTGGTCATAGTGGGTAAATACTGTATGTAGTCTCTTACAGTCAGACCTTCCTCCACAGCGCTGCAGAGGAAGGTCTGGCTAGTCCTCACAGCATTCCTGGATGGGAGAATAACATGCTGTGGTTTATTGGCATTTCTTTAAACCAATCACAATCATCGTGGGGGCGGGGCTAAGCTCCGGACGGAGCCACGGTGCCTCTGCTAAATAGTCTCAGGAAGGAACTGGTTCTGGTGGAACATGTGTACGTTCAGAAGTAGTTTTAGTCGTGCAACAGAAAACTCAGATTGGACAGACAGTCTAGCTAGCTGTTAGACAGACAGACAGACAGACAGATAGTCTAGCTAGCTGTTAGACAGACAGACAGATAGTCTAGCTAGCTGTTAGACAGACAGACAGTCTAGCTAGCTGTTGGACAGACAGATAGTCTAGCTAGCTGTTAGACAGACAGACAGACAGACAGATAGTCTAGCTAGCTGTTAGACAGACAGACAGTCTAGCTAGCTGTTGGACAGACAGATAGTCTAGCTAGCTGTTGGACAGACAGACAGTCTAGCTAGCTGTTAGACAGACAGACAGACAGATAGTCTAGCTAGCTGTTAGACAGACAGACAGACAGATAGTCTAGCTAGCTGTTAGACAGACAGACAGACAGACAGACAGTCTAGCTAGCTGTTGGACAGACAGACAGTCTAGCTAGCTGTCTGGATTCACCCTGCAGAGATCTGAGGAGCAGTTAGACAGACAGATAGTCTAGCTAGCTGTTGGACAGACAGACAGACAGACAGACAGTCTAGCTAGCTGTTAGACAGACAGACAGATAGTCTAGCTAGCTGTTAGACAGACAGACAGACAGACAGATAGTCTAGCTAGCTGTTAGACAGACAGACAGACAGACAGATAGATAGTCTAGCTAGCTGTCTGGATTTACCCTGCAGAGATCTGAGGAGCAGTTAACCATAGTCCTCACAAATCCACCGGAGGTTAGAACCCCAACATAAAGAAAGAGGAAGGGGACGCACATCCGGCAGCACCGGAGCAATCCAGACTGCTGACCATGTGATGTGAGATGCACATTACAAAAAGGGTTATGAATGTATATTATGTGTGATATCTGTAAAGCTGAATGGACTCAATGTAGGAGGCTAAAACAGGTTTTATTCTGATCCAGAGTCTGTCTGTTAGAGAGGACAGAGAGACACTAAGGTTATACTCTGGCATTGTAAGACATGTGATGCTTTGAGAAATGATTACAAATGAGCAAACTGTTGCTAAAAAAGGAACTACACGCAGCTTTGATTTAGGTAACACTGACACCAGATCAGTTTTAAGACGATTAATGTTCAGTCTGCAGCAACTTCTTCTGAACACACCTGAGCCAGACACAGCTGTTTCTCCTCTTCAAAAAAAGCTGGAATATTTGGAGAATAAAGGTCGGGATATTACAGGGAAAATAAACTCAGAATATATGGAATCTTCTTCTTTTTTTTTAAAGTTGGAATATTTGCACACAAAAATTGTCCGATTACTACGAGACAAAAAGTCAGAAAATTCTAGAAAAAAAAGTTGAAATATTGTGCAGCGGTATCCAAGTCCCGCCCATACACCGGCCCGACCAATCATGAGGCTTCAGCCTGTTTTTATAGCATCAAATAAAGTTAAAAAAAACCAAAATGATCAGAAAAATAAAATTAAAACTAGGTCTGCCACCTCTTAGTGGATTAGTCGACTAATCAGTCGTTTTGGTCTTAGTCGACTAAGATTTCTTTAGTCCATTAGTCATTTTTTATGCTTATTCATGCTTAATTACTCATTTCCAAGAAACTTCTGAGCACATTTCTGGTAAACACAAGATTTAAAGTGGTGCTTTTGCAGGATTAATTGTGGAGAAACTCAGTTTTACAGATGGTTAATTAACTACATTTATATTGTTCTTTTCTAGTCTTAACCACCTCTCAAAGAGCACAGCTCTGTCAATTAAATCAACTAATCCATTAGTCGACTAAATCCTATAAGTGGTAGTCCACTAAGGAGTTCTTTAGTCGAGGACAGCCCTAACTTAAAAAACAAACATCAGCGATAGAATCCAGATGGTTCCGCTTCACTTTTACAGTCCCGGCTCTACAGCACCTCCCCTGTACCTCCTCCTGAATAGATCCTGTCTCTGGGGGGCCGTCATGGTGTTATAGCACCCCCTGTGCAGCCCTCCTGAACAGCTCCTGTCTCTGGGGGGTCATCATGGTGTTATAGCGCCCCCTGTGCAGCCCTCCTGAACAGCTCCTGTCTCTGGGGGGGTCATCATGGTGTTATAGCGCCCCCTGTGCAGCCCTCCTGAACAGCTCCTGTCTCTGGGGGGGTCATCATGGTGTTATAGCGCCCCCTGTGCAGCCCTCCTGAACAGCTCCTGTCTCTGGGGGGGTCATCATGGTGTTATAGCGCCCCCTGTGCAGCCCTCCTGAACAGCTCCTGTCTCTGGGGGGGGTCATCATGGTGTTATAGCGCCCCCCTGTGCAGCCCTCCTGAACAGCTCCTGTCTCTGGGGGGGGTCATCATGGTGTTATAGCGCCCCCTGTGCAGCCCTCCTGAACAGCTCCTGTCTCTGGGGGGTCATCATGGTGTTATAGCGCCCCCTGTGCAGCCCTCCTGAACAGCTCCTGTCTCTGGGGGGCTGTCATGGTGTCACAGCTCTGCAGCAGGTTGGTGATGACGAGCGTCTGCTGAACGCTGGACGACCTGACCCACAGACGGCCGTTCATCCCGACCACCAGCTCACAGGGGAACAGGGTCTGCAGGTCTGACAGGACCTCGCTGTGGGGGGACAGCAGCCTGGAACAGAGACACATAGTCTCATTAGAGGGGGGGGACAGCAGCCTGGAACAGAGACATTTCTTTACATTCATTTATTGAAAGCCTTTTAACATTTTCTTTTATCTGCTGGTTTTATGGATTGTCTGTGCGGGACAAGAATAGACTAAATCTGCTCCAAGATCATTGGTGTTCAGTTGACAGACCTGAGCTCCCTGTGGAAAAAAGCGGGTGCTCCAGAAGGCCAGACAGGTCATGAGTTATCCTGGCCATGTTCTTAGTCAGGAATTCTGCCTAATGCCCTCAGGACGACGCTACCTTGCCCCCCCAAGGAAAACTAACAGATATGCCAATTCTTTTATTCCCTTCGGCCATTAAATTCTTAAATATTGTTGACAGCGGCAACTGAATATGCGCCAGGCATTCAAAACCTTTGTATCACTACATTTTTTGGTATTATTATTTATTTCATATGCTACTATCTTGAGAGTTGGTTGCTGCTTAGTCAGTATCGTGGCCTGCGTATGTGTATTTCTTGCTTGATTTTGATGCCACTTATGCAATATGATGTCATTGAAAGTGTTTGTCTGTATGCCTGATTAAGAGTTGTCTTGTCTTGTTGATACGACTGGTAGGCTAAAAACAGAATTGCCCTACGGGGATACATAGTTGTTTTGAATTGAATTGAATTGACTTGACACATAGTCTCATTAGAGGGGGGGGGGGACTGCAGCCTGGAACAGAGACACTCTCATTACTAGGGCTGCCAACTCTTAGTCGACTTGGGCAAGTGAGCTGATTGGGGAGTCCCAGCTGCACCCCCCATCCCTGTATGCTAAACAACTCCAGCGGCTAGCTATGGCTATCAAAGAGGATAGTCTCCATCCTCTGAACAGGGAGCTCCAGTATCTCCCCTCTGGATGGAGGCTAAACGTTCTTGGTTGCAGAACTACAAGATTTAAAAATAGTTTTGTAGCAGCAGCAATCACTCTGTTAAACAAACGGTAAAATTATTTTTACAAAATGCACAAGCACAAGCACTTTGGTCTTGTCATGTACTGTTTTTTATTCCTCTTTTACGTTTTATTACCTGTTTTATATGTTTAAATGTTTTGTGTGTTGTATGTTATGTTGTGGTCTACAAAGTTTTAAGGATGTCTTGCCTCTTAGATTGTAAAACTAGTTTACCTATGGGTACCAATAAAGTAACCTAACCTAATCTGTCGTTTTGGTCTTAGTCGACTAAGATTTCTTTAGTCCATTAGTCATTTTTTATGCTTATTCATGCTTAATTACTAATTTCCAAGAAACTTCTGAGCACATTTATGGTAAACACAAGATTTAAAGTGGTGCTTTTGCCGGATTAATTGTGGAGAAACTCAGTTTTACAGATGGTTAATTAACTACATTTATATTTTCCAAGAGGAAAAGTAGATATGAACTAAAAGGTACTGAGGTTTTTATAAAACCCAGGTTCCAATCGGCTGTAAAGGAAAAATGTGTCACAATCAAAGGAGTCAGTTTGTGGAACAGTCTTGATTGTAGAATTAAAACTTCAAAGTCCATCTATGTGTTTAAGAAGTGTGTTAAATTATCAATGTTGCAGAAATATAATACTGCGGAGTAGCAGATCAAATTTATTGATGTATTTTGTGTTGATGTCTTAGAAAAAGAGACGGCTGCATGAGGCAGCTCAAATGACCTGGAACTGTAAATGATTTTGGGTTGATAAGTGGGCAGACATTATAAGTTTTACTTCTTTCTGCTCCTTTTCTTTCATGTTAAATGCTGTTGTTGCATTTGTTTTTAAATGAATGAAATAAGAAGTTCTTTAGTCGAGGACAGCCCTACTCATTAGAGATGCATTAAAAAAAGTAACAAAAATATTGGAAAGAGCGACACAAAAATGTTGACACAAACAGTACACAGTAACACACACACTTTGAAATGTTCGCAAGCTATTTGAATATGAATTTTACCATTGAAAATTTTTTCCCCCCCAACTTCTTTATGGCTTTCTCAGACGTTTTTGTCTCCTTTTTATTTGAATTGTCGCCTTTTTTGACTTTTTTTTTTGTATTTTTGTCTACATAAAGCCCTACATAAGTCAGCAAAAATGTTCCTTAGCCATCATAGAATGAAGCAAATCAAGCACATTTTTTTACAACAATCTTTCGGCATAAATATGGAATTTCTGAGTCTCAAAGTCGGCAAATCTGCCAAATTCTGCTTTTGAGTGTCGCGTAACTGCAGTTATAAAAAACACTTTCCGTGTTTTGGATTTTGGCGCACAACTATAGGTGGGCCAAAACCTATTGTGAACCGAAACTGATATGCCGCCCATATTATATTCTGCAAGGGGCCGGATTTGGCCCGTGGGCCTTGAGTTTGACACATGTGTATTAGATGAACATGTTAGCGGCTGTGGACTCTACTCTGCCTCTGATTGGCTGGTTTAGGTTTGGGTTAGAGCTAGCCAATCAGAGGTAGAGTAGACGTGTCTTCCCAGATGGGGACACGCCTTAGAGGACGCAGATACCAAACACCGTGGCTGGCAATATGAAATGCAACGGATTAGGCTTTGTTAGTCCCTCTAATTTAAAGTGAAATGAGGATTGCATCGTCACTCTGAAGTAGGGCTGGGCGATAGGGAGAAAATCAGACGATATTCTTGACCAAATACCCCGATGTCCATATTGCGGCGATATTCTAGGGTTGACAATTGGTGATTTAACAAAATATCTTCACACTTAGATTTTAGATAAATAATCATCAGTAATGTGGATACAATGTCTAAGTGGGGAAAAGGCAAATAATAGAAGAGCTAGAACAGTCTGGTGAGTTCAGAAAAGTTCATCACTTCACTGTAATGCAGCCTTTAAAACCAGGAAAAGACACTTATGTCATATCACGATATTACGATATCCAAAATCTAAGACGATATCTAGTCTCATATCACAATATCGATATAATATCAATATATTGCCCAGCCCTACTCTGAAGTGAAATTGTCAAAATGTTTTTTCCATTTGAATAAAGTGTGTGAAGGTGGTCAGTCGTCCAGCTACCACGGAGAACTTGACTAACTACGAGACGGAGACACAGACCTCCGGGCCAGTCCCAGAGACACGGTGAAGAGCAGCCCCCCGGCTCCAAACACTCCCATCCCATTGGCTCGTCCTGAACTGTCCACACACACCAGCTCCGGCTCCATGTCCCGATTGGCCACGACGAACTGGGAGAACACCAGGTCACCCACCTGGACACACAGACACACAGAGAGAGACACACAGAGACAAAGACACAGACACAAAAGCAAAAATAATTACGAAAAAAGCAACCAAAATGTCAAAAAACTAAAAAAACGTGTCAAAAAATGTGTAAAAACTTTTTAAAAAGCAACAAAAACGTGGGGGGAAAACAGCAAAGATGTTGTAAAAATGCACCTGGACGTCTCTGTGTCCTCTCAGTATCTCACCTGGACATCAATGTGTCCTCAGTATCTCACCTGGACATCTCTGTGTCCTCAGTATCTCACCTGGACGTCTCTGTGTCCTCAGTGTCTCACCTGGACGTCTCTGTGTCCTCTCAGTATCTCACCTGGACATCTCTGTGTCCTCTCAGTATCTCACCTGGACATCTGTGTCCTCTCAGTATCTCACCTGGACATCTCTGTGTCCTCTCAGTATCTCACCTGGACATCTGTGTCCTCTCAGTATCTCACCTGGACGTCTGTGTCCTCTCAGTATCTCACCTGGACATCTCTGTGTCCTCTCAGTATCTCACCTGGACATCTGTGTCCTCTCAGTATCTCACCTGGACGTCTCTGTGTCCTCTCAGTATCTCACCTGGACGTCTCTGTGTCCTCTCAGTATCTCACCTAGACATCTGTGTCCTCTCAGTATCTCACCTGGACGTCTCTGTGTCCTCTCAGTATCTCACCTGGACATCTGTGTCCTCTCAGTATCTCACCTGGACATCTGTGTCCTCTCAGTATCTCACCTGGACATCTGTGTCCTCTCAGTATCTCACCTGGACGTCTCTGTGTCCTCTCAGTATCTCACCTGGACATCTGTGTCCTCTCAGTATCTCACCTGGACATCTGTGTCCTCTCAGTATCTCACCTGGACATCTGTGTCCTCTCAGTATCTCACCTGGACATCTCGGTGTCCTCTCAGTATCTCACCTGGATGTCCCTGTGTCCTCTCAGTGTCTCACCTGGACATCTCTGTGTCCTCTCAGTATCTCACCTGGACGTCTCTGTGTCCTCTCAGTGTCTCACCTGGACGTCTCTGTGTCCTCTCAGTATCTCACCTGGACGTTGGGTCGGTTCCTCTTGGTGGCGCCCTCAAACGCCAGGTAGGACAGAGACGCCTGCTCACTTCCACCAAAGTCCACCTTGAAGACGTCTCCGGATTTAACAGTCACGATGCCGATGATGGTCTCTCCTTTAGCGGGGACATACTGAGGACAGAGAGGGACACACTCAACTCCCAGCATGCACCGCTACAACACCTGGCTTCAGTTTATGTGATTATGTAAAGCAATTTTAAATTTTTTTCTGATGCTGTCTTTTGTCTTGTTGGCTGTTTTACTGTTTTATTTGTTTTTGCTTTTACCCTGTTCAGCACTTTGGATAGCTCCGCTATGTTTAAATGTGCTATATAAATAAAATTTACTTACTTACTTACTTTGAATCGCCCTGTTGCTGAAATGTTGCCTTCTCTTTACAGAAATGTTCACTTGAGTCTATTTATTTCCTCACTTTTTAAGATTTGGCTTAACGACAGACTTTTATTGTGACCTGCTGACCTACATTTAAATATATACATTTTAAAATTTGACAGGATTTTGTTTGACGGACTTCATTTTCAGAACAAAAACTAATGACTCCTATAAATGGGTTTGGTCTTGTGATTAATTCGGGGTGTATCTGGTTCACCTTGCAGCACTTTATTCCTAAATAATCTCAACTTTTCAGAATTGTTTTTTATTTTATTGATAAGGTCCACTGGGATTTCTTCCCGCCGACCGCTGGAGCGCGCAGCAAGCAGAAATCCCAGCGGACCTGATCAATAAAGTTTAATTTTAACGGCACAAAGCGCGACTTAATAACATTATCTTCAAGCCGAAATCACTACTGACTCATAATGATTTAAATTCAGTCTAAAAGTTGTGTTCATATGAGGAGTGAACGCGTGCTGTCATGAAGAAACCTTAAATGCAGAGTTTTGTGAACGGACCCTTGCATGTTGTAGAAGTAGAAGCTCCTGCTGATAAACAGCCATAGATATAAACACATATATATATTTACACATTTCTATCTCTGATAACCAGCGCCTCCTGTGCTGTCTCACCCTCCTCTGCTGGGAGTCCATCCAGAACATGTTGGGCTGTTTGTGTCGCAGCACGCCGCTTTTACACACCAGCACCCGGTCTCCGCTCCGCCTCAGACCCGGGCCACACACCACCTTCTCCGGCTTCACGCGCTCCGTCAGAGAGATGGTGTCCTCGGTCTCCAAGGAGAACTCATCTCCCGGTAACAAGACCTCCCCGACTTTATCCTTTAAACCGGAGAACATGGCGGAGACTCCACGGCTTCTCTCACACATGGGTTGTTGTTGTTGTTCCGGGGACTGATATCACTGGGACACACAGGAAACAGGAAACAGGAAGCTCAGCCTGCAGCCTGCAGCGCCCTCTGCGGGAGTAAACAAATCAACACAAAGAAAACTATATTTAAGTTTCTGTCTCAAGCTTTTATTTTATGTCTCTAAAGCGACCGTCCAAAGCGTTTAAACAAAGTGGCAAAAAAAGCATCAAGTACAGCGTCGTAAAAGCATTTAATAAGATGTCCATTATTTTTGTAAAGCGTTAAAAAAACATTTTGAAAAAATGATTACAAAAACGTCCAGAAATATGCACAGAAGCATTGAAAAAAGAATTTAAAAAAAAAACGTTGAAAGCATGAAAAAGAAAGTGTAAAATAAAGCGTCAAAAAACATTAAATATACGCCAAAAAAATGTCGACAGTGTTTAAAAAACAAGTGTGAACATAACGTCAAAGAAACATTTTAAAAAATGTCAAAATATACGCACAAAAAGCATTTTACAAAATCAAATTACTCAAAAAAAGAAATTGCAGGTACGTGATTAGTACTTTCATTGAATTGTGAGTATTCAATTTTATAGCATTTGAAAAAATTTAAATATATTAGTCATCATTTCATCAGGTCTAATCTCCTAGAAATGAGATCTATTCACCATGTAAAACTAGTGTTAATAAGTCGGTGTTAGTGAAAAATCGCTTATAAAATGTGGAAAAAACGTCATAAAATGTGTCAAAAATATTTTTCAAAAACGGTCCAAAAAGTGTGAATTTTGACCCAGAAGGACAACAAAGTGAATGGTCGACCAGAAAACAACACCGGGGTTAAGCATCAAATAAAGTGTAAAAAAAACATTAAAAACTACACCAAAAAAGATAAAAGAAAACGCCAACAAAATGTCAAAAGTGTTTTAAAAAGAAAGTGTGAAAATACCGTCAAAGAAACAATTTTAAAAATGTTGAAAAAGCGTCAAAACATCTAGATGAACTGACTCTGAAAACCCTCGTAGTTCATCTCTGCAGCTGGAACCAGATGTTTGAGGGCCTTTCTACGTCCATTATTATATGAATGAATGAATGAATGAATGAATGGATGAATCTGCCTCTTTCTAAATCAGTCTGTGGACAAAGCTTCCAAAACACTTAATATATTTTACTAGTTTTTTTTCTGAAGTTTACGTTTTTGTTTTTTTTTTCAAAGTTTTTT
>CM046796.1:695571-703071 GCA_025617405.1 Perca schrenkii
GAGCAGCCTCCAACTGAGCTTGAAGACGTAGATGTGACGTGAGCAACGTGTCTGAAAGTGTGAAGTCTTCTGGTAGCTGTGCCGAGAGAAATCTCAATCATTCCCAATCTTACAGAGACGGAGAGTGTAGGTATATGTAAGGAGATAACATAGACACAGGCTAATTATTGATCACTAACATGCTAGTTAACATTAGTAATTACTGATCACTAACATGCTAGTTAACATTAGTAATTAAACCTAAACAGCTAATGGAAGTCCAAACTGCCTGTGAGCTTCTCCTGTACTATACGGTAATTCCTCTACTGTGTGACAGTAAGTCTCGTGGTTATGACCCAATCGTTAGCCTATTTTTATAAAAGCGTCTGCTACGGAGCCATAACGTGAGCCACAAGGTAATGGAGCCTTTTATACGTTGTCGTGTTTCTTTAGAAATAAACAACGGACAAATAGAGTCTTTAAACGCTTCAGATGTAAAGTTATTCTCTGTCTAAGTGACGTCAGAATGAATGGGAGTCAATGGGATGCTAACGGGAGGTGATAGCTTGGTCAAAATGGAGCCATAGGAGGTACGGGTTGTGGAGAGAGGCTAACACCCCTTGGTAAGAAGTGATGCTAACGTCAGACAACCTGCTTACACCACCAGTCCAGTTTGTGCCATGTCATGTGATCTGTGATGTCCCATGACATGGCTGCCCCCCCCTATATCAACAGCTGTGAAAGCTGCGGTAACATAAAGTTATTATAAGCACTTCTGTCTTATTTGTGTCTCACTAAATCAGTCGTTCACACAGGGCATGTCCACCCTCTATCTGTGGACATGTTGTTACGCTGTTTGCATGCACAAAAAACAGCCTAATGCGTCGTTATCAACTGGTATTGCTAACAATAGCTAACCGGGCTAAAGCTAACGAAAACAATGAAAATCAGACTTTTAAATAGAATGCATTCAACTCGGGTATGACGTCATTCCCAGTTGTTTCAGAGTTCCCGAGGTAAAGAGAACGTGGCCTTATTCTCCTGGACCCCCGTAGTCTCTACGGTTTAGACCCTTCTCACACCTTATGCTCATGTTGTTTAGGATGCTTTCTCCTGAACCGTTTTCTTAACGCTGTTTTCAGCGATTAGCTCAGCTGGCGGAGCTAAAACTAAACTCTAGTGTTGAGAGTGGAGCCGGTCCTGGTCCCACGTCGTTCTGATGGTAATAATAATCCTGTTGAAACATGTTCAGTAAATGTTTGACAGGATTAGACTTCTCTCCTCCACACTAACCACTCCACAGTCCTGTGTGTGTGTGTGTGTCTGTGTGTGTGTTATTTTCTCACGTGTTTCACTTCATTTAAATTCAATCACATCTCGTGTCGCTGAGACTTAATCCTGTCAGAGCTTTGGCCCGGACAGACCTCTCACTCTGCCCCTTTCTTCTTTCTTTCTTTCTCTCTCTCTTTCTTTCTTTAGCTACACAGAGACGCACGCATCGTTCAAGAACAAAAGTCTTTGTTATTGTTTGTAGTTTGTCATAGAGTATTGACAACACAAAGATTAAAATACACAGAAATAAGACATTTATTAGAACACTATAACGTGATGACCACAGAAAGTAACGGGACATATAATGTAGAAGAAGACATGATCAACTTCACTGAGCTGTGACACTTTTTTCTGCACTTTTGCCATCTTTTCTGAACACTTTAGAATCGTTTTCCGTTGCTTTATGACGGGGAACTGAAGCCACCAGACTCCTCTGACAAAAACACTAATTTTACATCGCAGAACACGATGAGAGTCACGTTTCTTTCTGTGCTTTTTCTGCTTTCTTTCAGCTCTTTCTTTCAGCTCTTTCTTCAGCGCTTTTGGCGCTTTTAAAACATTTTTTTCTGTGATTTATTTTGGTGTTTCTAACCGCTCCGTACGGCTAACGGGGACTCAGCTCGTGCTAGCTTTCTGTGCTAATGCTGGCCGTGTTTTCAGCTTTCTGCAGCGCGGGACGAGTCGGCCGTTACGGAGCGTAGTGCTGATGGCTAAGTGGTAAAACATCTTCAGCTCTATACGGTGGTAATGGAAGCTCTCGGCCAATAGAATCCCAGCTGTTAACTGTAAAACACAAGCTGTTCCATCACTTTGAAGTGTGACTGTAAACCTGTAAACTGCTTCTCCTCCCACACACACACACACACACACACACACACACACACACACAGACACACAGACACACACACACACACAGACACAAACAGACACACACACACACACACACACACACACACACACACACACACACACACACACACACAGACACAAACAGACACACACACACACACACACACACACACACACAAACAGACACACACACACACACACACACACAGACACAAACAGACACACACACACACACACACACACACGCACACACACAAACAGACACACACACACACACAGACACAAACAGACACACACACACAATCACACACACACACACACCTACACACAGACACATGCACGTATGCATGCACGCACACACACACACACACACACACACACACACACATATACACACACACGTACACACAGACACACACACACACGCATGTACACACAGTAAACATGCACGCACACACACACACAGACACAAACGTACACATAGACACACACAAGCATGTACACAGACACACATAGACACATGCACACACATACACACAGACACACAGACACACACAGACATATCTTGTGAAGAAGATGAATGCCCATCATGTCAACGTTTGAATAAAGTCAGAATAAAGATTTGATGTTCGGTAACAACGAACACAGAAAGGTATTCTGGGATTGATCAAACAGACTGTAGGACTAATCTCCTCCTTTTCATTCTGTTTTCATCTTTCTTTTTATTCTGTCTTTCTCCAACTCTTCTGAAAAAGCCCAAACAGACCTAAACTCCTTCAGGAAACGGGACCTCTGCTCCATCCCCTGGGAGGGTGGAGGACATGTTTCTCTCCTCCTCGCTCCCTCTCTTTCTTTCTTTAAAACACCAAACCTTCTCAAGGATTTACCAAACCTGCACAAGACTCTTCTTTTCTGTCCTCTCTATCTTTCTCCGAGCACCAGCGGACACCAAATCCTGCAGAGATCTGAGGAGAAACATGTTTCTTTCTTTCTTTCTTTAAAAACACTTACAGGTGGTGAAGGAGAAACGAATACCAACTCCTGCTGCAGAACGGTCAGAACAAACCCGTTCTGAATGCCAGTTCCTCGCTGACACCTGTTAACTGTGACGTCAGGAAAAAACAGAAAACAGGACCTTTGCTTTTATTTTATTTTTTTTTAAAGTGAGCTTTATCCCCCCGGAGGGCAGGGAAGAGGATTTGAGGCTTTGCAGGCGTGTTGTCGGGGCCTCACAGAGGCTTGTGCCGGCCCTGCAGCCGAGGGAAACGTGATTTGTGTGCAGCCTGGGTTGGGTTTTGTTCCTGCTGGGGCCCATTTGAATAAGAAAGACGCCAATAGAGTGGCTGAGGCAGAAAGAAAGCAGCACAAAAGGCCAGAGGAGCTGGATTTGGATGAGGGACAAACCAGGAGAGGAGTGAAAAGAAGTGCAGGGCGGACGGCCACAATGGAACAATTCACCTTATAATCGCTTTGATATATTATACATGCCTGAAGACTCTAAACATTGTGTAATTATTTATAAATGACTGTCCCCCCTCTCCGGTCCGAAGAAAGCCGCAGAAAGACTCTGCAGGTCTCTGCTTCTTCTCGGCCGGGCTGCGAACAGAGTAAATGGAATAATTAATGGAAAATGGTATGCCTGTCTCATAAAGATGTCTTTAAATAACACTTAAAGAAAATTGGGCTGTATGCGCTCACGCTGGACGGCCCGAAAGAGATGAAAAGACAAACAAAAAGCCAGACTTCTTCCAGTGAAAGAGTTTGCGTCGCTCCGTCTGCACACAGCGAAGACCGGGGTCATTTTTAACGCCGGATCAGACGACGGGTGTTTTTACTCGACATTAAACCTTCTTTTAATGGCGCACGCTTTCAGAAGAGCTGCAGAAAGACGCAGAGGAAAGAGACATGAGAACACAGAATGAAAAGAAGGATATTAGTCTTATAGTCGGGTGCCGGTTTGATAAACCCTTGAAAACTGTTTGTGTTTTAAAGAAAGAAACATAGAGGGGTGTTTTCACCAAAGTTGTTTTTCCTTTTCAATGTTTTTGTCGGTTTTCCCAACATTTTTGTTGCCTTTTTAAAGTTTTTTTTGGACAATTTGTTTTATTTTTTTCTATATTCTCGCTTTTTCAGAGTTCATTTTATCCACCCCCCACCCTACAATGTTGAACCCAAAGTTACACCATGGAAAGAAACAAAAAGATACCGAACAAAAATCACCCTTCAGCGTCTGTATAGAACGCATTGGGCAGAGCAGCAGTAGAGAGTAGTATGTAGAGAGACAGCAGTAGAGACTAGTATGTAGAGAGACAACAGTAGAGAGTAGTATGTAGAGAGACAGCAGTAGAGAGTAGTATGTAGAGAGAGAACAGTAGAGAGTAGTATGTAGAGAGACAGCAGTAGAGAGTAGTATGTAGAGAGACAGCAGTAGAGAGTAGTATGTAGAGAGACATCAGTAGAGAGTAGTATGTAGAGAGACAGCAGTAGAGAGTAGTATGTAGAGAGACAGCAGTAGAGAGTAGTATGTAGAGAGACAGCAGTAGAGAGTAGTATGTAGAGAGACAGCAGTAGAGAGTAGTATGTAGAGAGACAGCAGTAGATAGTATTATGTAGAGAGACAGCAGTAGAGAGTAGCATTTAGAGAGACATCAGTAGAGAGTATTATGTAGAGAGACAGCAGTAGAGAGTAGTATGTAGAGAGACAGCAGTAGAGAGTATTATGTAGAGAGACAGCAGTAGAGAGTAGTATGTAGAGAGACATCAGTAGAGAGTAGTATGTAGAGAGACAGCAGTAGAGAGTAGTATGTAGAGAGACAGCAGTAGAGAGTAGTATGTAGAGAGACAACAGTAGAGAGTAGTATGTAGAGAGACAGCAGTAGATAGTATTATGTAGAGAGACAGCAGTAGAGAGTAGCATTTAGAGAGACATCAGTAGAGAGTATTATGTAGAGAGACAGCAGTAGAGAGTAGAATGTAGAGAGACAGCAGTAGAGAGTATTATGTAGAGAGACAGCAGTAGAGAGTAGTATGTAGAGAGACAGCAGTAGAGAGTAGTATGTAGAGAGACAGCAGTAGAGAGTATTATGTAGAGAGACAGCAGTAGAGAGTAGTATGTAGAGAGACAGCAGTAGAGAGTAGTATGTAGAGAGACAGCAGTAGAGAGTAGTATGTAGAGAGACAGCAGTAGAGAGTAGTATGTATAGAGACAGCAGTAGAGAGTAGTATGTAGAGAGACAGCAGTAGAGAGTAATATGTAGAGAGACAGCAGTAGAGAGTATTATGTAGAGAGACAACAGTAGAGAGTAGTATGTAGAAAGACAGCAGTAGAGAGTAGTATGTAGAGAGACAGCAGTAGAGAGTAGTATGTAGAGAGACAGCAGTAGAGAGTAGTATGTAGAGAGACAGCAGTAGAGAGTATTATGTAGAGAGACAGCAGTAGAGAGTAGTATGTAGAGAGACAGCAGTAGAGAGTAGTATGTAGAGAGACAGCAGTAGAGAGTAGTATGTAGAGAGACAGCAGTAGAGAGTAGTATGTAGAGAGACAGCAGTAGAGAGTATTATGTAGAGAGACAGCAGTAGAGAGTAGTATGTAGAGAGACAACAGTAGAGAGTAGTATGAAGAGAGACAACAGTAGAGAGTAGTATGTAGAGAGACAGCAGTAGAGAGTAGTATGTAGAGAGACAGCAGTAGAGAGTAGTATGTAGAGAGACAGCAGTAGAGAGTATTATGTAGAGAGACAGCAGTAGAGAGTAGTATGTAGAGAGACAACAGTAGAGAGTAGTATGTAGAGAGACAGCAGTAGAGAGTAGTATGTAGAGAGACAGCAGTAGAGAGTATTATGTAGAGAGACAGCAGTAGAGAGTAGTATGTAGAGAGACAACAGTAGAGAGTAGTATGAAGAGAGACAGCAGTAGAGAGTAGTATGTAGAGAGACAGCAGTAGAGAGTATTATGTAGAGAGACATCAGTAGAGAGTAGTATGTAGAGAGACAGCAGTAGAGAGTAGTATGTAGAGAGACATCAGTAGAGAGTAGTATGTAGAGAGACAGCAGTAGAGAGTAGTATGTAGAGAGACAGCAGTAGAGAGTAGTATGTAGAGAGACAACAGTAGAGAGTAGTATGAAGAGACGCTAAAGGAGACTTTTTACATCAATAATAAACAGAAAAGAGACCTGACCAAGCTAGCTTAAAACGTGAGTGAGAACGAGTTGGTCTGGATCTGCTCCCAAGCTGCTTACATCTCCTATCCTAGAAATCTAGACCGGCCTAGCAGCAGCAAATGTAATTTGCAGCCAGGGTCGTCTAGCAGCTCTCCATTGACTTGCGAGCTGGAAAAAACAAACTCTAGTCAGGCCAATCACGTAATACGTCTCCATAACAGCAGGCGGTGCTAATCTATATTCTCGCCCAAAAAGTGAAAACTGGAAATGACGAACGCGTCACGTGGGTCTGGCTTCACCCGAATTTCAAAGCCGAACCATAATTGCAGCTCGTTCTGAATACGATCTCGTATTTTACAAAGATAGTTCACTGAAAAGTGTTTCTTCAACATTTGAAGAGAGAAATAAGCCGTGCAGTTGCTGAATCTGTTTTCATCTCAGATCAACAAAGGTCAGTTTAAGAGATCTTCATCAGATTTTGAGAGACTCTAGTCACCTCATCCTGCTCGTCATTTTCGGCAAGTGTTGTAACATAGGTTCACTGCTTCGCTTGTCAAGGGTTAGCACTCCACCAATCAGATTGGTCATTGAGTCCGACTGCCCGCTCCTGGATTCAACAAGGCAAATGCACCTGCACCCATCTGTGGCCCTGGTCTTACAGGGAGGTGTGTTCAGGTGCATTCTGGGCGTGCTGGTCTTACAGGGAGGTGTGTTCAGGTGCATTCTGGGCGTGCTGGTCTTACAGGGAGGTGTGTTCAGGTGCATTCTGGGAGTATTGCTATCTTGAGGCAGCGGGAAGTGATTGCTCCATTGACCACCAAAAACCTGGTCTAAAGTCAATAACGCAGCATTTCATTGTTATTTTACCAGAGCATTAGTAAAATGCTCCTAGGCTCGTGCACAGCGCGCACACACTATGCTTGTTACACACACAGGGACACACAGCAGTACACACACACACACACACACACACACACATGCAGAAGAATATTAGGGTGTAAATCCTCCATCATAACAGCAATGCTCCGAGGTCCAAACGCGCCTGGCTTTTAAAGGGAATGGGAGCTGATCTCTGATTGGTTGATTGCATGTTACGCCCAAAACACACCTCTGATTAATGAAGACACTAAGAACAACCCTTTAGAACTATGAGCCCGGCACACAGACCCTTTTTACCACG
>CM046796.1:705571-715571 GCA_025617405.1 Perca schrenkii
TGCTCCGTGCAGCCACAGGTCCTCACGCGCTCCCCTCTTCTCTCCCCAGACCCGAACCCTTCAGCATCACCATGGACTCCGTGTACTCCGACATCGACAGCAACAGCTGCGACTTCTTCCAGCACACAGACGACGAGGAGTCCCGCGGCTCCCCGCGCTCGTCCCCGGGCTCCCCGGAGCCCGAGCAGCCCGCGCAGCCGCAGAAGAAGCGGCGTCGCGGTCGCGGCCGCAGCGAAGGCGCCGTGCCGGTGGTGAGGAAGAACCGACGCGTGAAAGCCAACGACCGGGAGAGGAACCGCATGCACAACCTGAACGACGCGCTGGACACGCTGCGCGAGATCCTGCCCGCGTTCCCGGATGAGACCAAACTCACCAAAATCGAGACTCTGCGCTTCGCGCACAACTACATCTGGGCGCTGTCGGAGACCATCCGCATCGCGGACCTGCAGGCCGGGAAGAGCGACGCCTCTCTGCTGCGGAGGGAGGCCCCGAGCCCCGGCAGCGACGCCTGCTCCTGGAGCTCGTGCAGCGGCTCTTCGGACTCTTCCTCCCCGGCCTACTGCGCCTCCAGCCCGGGCAGCCCCGCAGCCAAGGACTACCTGCCGCACGACGCGCTGTTCGCCTTCCGCAGCTTCGTGCCGGGCATCTACTGAGACACACACACACACACACACACACACCGCCGGGGGGACACGCGGACAAACACACACACAGGTGTCTGCCAAAAAGTGATCATCCGCCGAAAAACTAAATTTCTGTCCGTGCACGCGCAGCCTCTTTAAGCTCAGTGTCCTCTGTTGTATTGCTCCTTTTTGAAATGTGTTCAAATCTGTCAAATATTGGCTAACTGTCATTCATAAAACCAAAATGATTCTGAGGCAGAAACACGAGTATACGAGCATGAGATCACTTTGTGGCGAGAGGAGAAAAAGGACTTCATCGGCTCTAATTTATAGGACTCAGGGCGCTTTACAAAAATAATAATAATAATAAAAGAGAAAGACTTTTTGCTGAACAGATGATCAATTAGAACAATGATAAGTCAAATCACATCACTCTGAGCTCCCAAACACTGAGCAGAGGCGCTGCAATCACTGCGCTAGTGGACAGAAAGGACTCCGGCTCACTTTTTGGCAGACAGATGCTCCTTTTTGTCCCGGAGAGGAATATTTAAGAGAAGAGAGAGAACCGCTGTTTGCCTTACACACTGACACACTCAACGTATTCTGATTGGATGTTTGGATGAAATGAGAATAACTGAATTTGTTATGTATTTAGTTCGTTCTTGTTTTTATATATAAATATATATATATAGGCTATATATTTCTCCAAAAACCTTTGCACTTTGCCCCCACCCCCCCCCCAGCCCTGCAGGTTACAGTCAAACTCTCCGGAGGTGAAAAGTCAATTTTACAATTTGTAGAGTGATGGAGCAGAAAAAGAGAGCGTGCAAATCGCGTTTGAACGCTGTGACAAAAGAGTGAATGGCGCTGCCCTCATTCATTCATTCATTCATTCATTCATTCATTATGTATCCCCCCCTCCCCTCCTCTCTCTCCCCCCTCCCTCCCACACACACTCTCTGTTAGATTATTGTTATTTTTTTATTTATTTGCCTCGTTGTGTTTCCACTCGTGATATTTGATATTTTGTACATAAAGAGATTTTTTATTCTATTTACAGCCAGTTTGTTTTTCTACAAAGTAAATAAAGTTATAACGTTTCTATGAAAACAATCTCTCTCTGTTCTTCTTCTTCTTCTTCGTGTTGTTGTTGTTGTTTGGGTATGATCTCATTATGAACTCATGTGTGTGTAATAACTGCCAGGCGTCATAATGAGCCCGGGTCTGCAGACAGCAGCGGGTTTTATGATGATTAATATTCATAAGATAACGGTTTTGGGAGAAGCAGCTGCAGGTGGAAACAGACATCTCTGGCACACTATCTTCTCCCTCCCTTTATGGATCAAAAACATAAACAGTTTTATATTATTGGTAGTTACAGAGGTTATTTTCTTTCCCCTGATGGCGAAGACTCGGCAGATTTTTAAAAGGCCTTTTTCACGCTATTTTGACTTTTTTTATGGGGTTTTGTGGA
This sequence comes from Perca schrenkii, assembly GCA_025617405.1. Classification (NCBI taxonomy): domain Eukaryota; kingdom Metazoa; phylum Chordata; class Actinopteri; order Perciformes; family Percidae; genus Perca; species Perca schrenkii. Next base: position 707,669 of record CM046796.1, read on the forward strand.
CGTTTTTTATGTTGTTTTAAACGTTTTTTGGACGCTATTTTGACGTGTTTTTTTTTACATTATTTTCACTCTTTAGTTTCATGATAAAGAGGAACTCATAAAATATCTTCTAACTCACTTCTACCATAAAAGCATCTGCACTTATCTGGGAACTATTGATATTGTTATATTATTATTTTAGTTTTAGTAACAGAGTTTATTTAAGACCTGATACAATTAATTTCTGAGAATTTTCCTTTTTTCTTTATATATAACAATTTAGAATTGTTTTATTTTTTTAAAATGCCTTTTTCATGCTATTTGGACCCTTTTTTGGACGTTTTTTTTGACGTTATTTCCCCGTGTGTGTTTTTTCTCTCTTTAGTTCCCTGTTGACCCTGCTGTCTTCACCGTCCACCATGAACTTGTCCTTCTCGGTCCAAACTGAAAACTTTTCTTTGGCGCTTTTTTAAACGTTTTCTCACTTTTTTCAAAACAATTTTTTTTATATTCAGGATCAATAAACCTCATAAAATGACATTATACCTAATTTTTTAGTCAAAAAAGGCAGAAACTATGAATTCTTTGGACCAGTAGTTAAGATCAGAGCATGGTTATGTCAAAGTTTAGTCACGAGAGTTTTAAAACCATTTTAAAAAAAAAATTCAAAGGCTATACATTTGAATAAAACTCCCAAAAATCAATAGAAGTAATCATTCAGTTAACCTGTGAAGAACATGCATGTAGTAGAGGACCCATACAACATCCATACCTGCACACATCCAAGTTATTCTGGGGCATTTTGGTTGTTAGAAATCAATATTTCTGATATAAAAAAACCTTTAAAAACGGGAGGACAACACAAGGGTTAAAGAGGAACTCCTAAAATATCTTCTAACTAAAAGCATCTGGACTTTTCTGGGAAATATTTATATTAGTATATATATATATATATTACTAACAGAGTTTATTTTAGACTTGAGAACCATTTCCAAAAAGTCTTTTATTATTCTCTTTCAATTCATTCCTTTTGTCTTTATATATAAAATATAATAATGTAGTCTTGTATGTGACCTCCCTGCAGCATACATCCTATATCCTATACATATATATATATATATATATATATATATATATATATATATATATATATATATATATATTTATTTATTTATTTATTTATTTATTTTTTATTTAACCTTTATTTATTCAGGGGAGGTTCACTGAGAGGCAGCCTCTCTTTTGCAGGAACGCCCTGATCACATTCACACAGTTCCACATTCATAGACTATATATATATATATATATATATATATATATATATATATATATATATATATATATATATATATATATATCTATCTGGGATATTATATGCTATGTATTTCATACAACGCCTTTGTTTTACTCTCTCAGTGCTTGTAAGTGCATGCAACTTTTTGGTTTTCTGGGTCAAAATTTGAAATTAAAACTTTTTAGTCGTATTTTTCGACACTCAGACGTTTGTTGATTTTTTTCGGCGCTTTTTGAACTTTTTGATGTTTTTCCCCTACTTTATACAAGCTCTTTCTGACATCTTTGTCACTTTTTTCACTGTTCTTTTATACATTTTTCTTTACATGCTATAACATTGAATAAAACACCCACATTCCATGAAAGTAGTGAACTGATGATGTATTTATTTAACGTGTGAAGAGCGCTGTAGGGAACCATCCATGTTAGTTATTTTGACAGTTTGGTTGAAAGAAAATGGGTCAGATTAGACCTGAGGACAACGGGAAGGATAAAGAAATAAAAGCTTTTTATCTTTATAATAAAGCACCCAAATATATATTAATTATAACTTATTATCTGCTCCACATTTCAGTGTATAAAAGTCACAATGAAATGTGAGTCATGCAGAAACTTTCCCACAATCCCATGTTTTCTCTCCGCTGATTGTGCGTGTGCACGGTGCCGTGCACTGATTGGGGATTAACAGCCGCGTGCACCTGCAGCCTCGTAACGAGCTCCAGGAAGTCTGAGTTAGATTCCTGCTGTCGCTGCTGGGAGGAGACGGAGGATGCTGATTGGTTCACACACTGCGGGAGGAGGATGCTGATTGGCTGGAGCTGCACACACGCAGCGCAGAGGCACGCACCCAAGTTACGAACGTCAAGAAAAGCGACAAAAAAACAGAAAAACGTGCTCTGGTTGATTGGTTATTCTTTAAACCAATCACAATCGTCGTTGGGGCGGGGCTAAGCTCCGCACGGAGCCACGGTGTCTCTGCTAAATAGTCTCAGGAAGGAACTTGTTTTGGTGTGTGTATCTGTGTCTCTGTGTCTCTGTGTTTGTGTGTGTGTCTCTGTGTGTGTGTGTGTGTGTGTTTATGTGTGTGTGTGTGTGTGTGTGTGTGTGTGTGTGTGTGTGTGTGTGTGTGTGTCTCCAATCTCTCCCTGTCTCCATGATGCTAAGTATGGATTGTAGCCGTTTAGTCAGACAAACCCAGGAGACGGGGGCTCATGTCCCGTCTGAAGAGAAAAGGAAACAGAGAGTTGTTTTAACTTTAGGGAACAAATGGGTCACCATGGCAACCTTCAGGAAGTGAAGTCACAGCTGAACTCTGTAGTTCTCACAGCTGGAGGTGGTCAGAATCAGCTGATGAGTTTGTTAACTTGGTTGGAAAAATCCAAGCGTACTAAAACGAGTCATACAAAACGTTCCCTTCTCTTATTGGTCGGATCAGTCTGGGGGGCGGGAGCAAGAAAGTAAATACAGGAAGAAGGTCCTGTGTCTCCATGTGTTACTGTTTCCACTGTTTTATCACCTCATGAAATATTGATCAGGATAAGATGGAGGCAGGCTGTCGGTGTGTGTGTGTGTGTGTGTGTGTGTGTGCTCGGGGGGCTCAGCTGTGCCGATGTTTTGAGGTCGTTACTGAAACAGTGTGACTAAAGTTAAACTGCAGTCAATGGACAACAGATGGGACAGAGAGAGAGAGACAGGCAGACAGACAGACGGAGAGAGAGACAGACAGTCTGACAGACAGACAAGTTTCAGCTGACTTCTAGCCGTTATATTGTCAACGAGTTTACTTTAGAATAAAACATCAGATTTATAAACTACATGTGATCTGTGTGCAAAAATCTGAATGTGTAAAGTAACTAGTAACTAAAGCTGTAACAGATGAATGTAGTGGAGTAACTAAAGTAACTAGTAACTAAAGCTGGAACAGGTGAATGTAGTGGAGTAACTAAAGTAACTAGTAACTAAAGCTGGAACAGATGAATGTAGTGGAGTAACTAAAGTAACTAGTAACTAGATGAATGTAGTGGAGTAACTAAAGTAACTAGTAACTAAAGCTGGAACAGGTGAATGTAGTGGAGTAACTAAAGTAACTAGTAACTAAAGCTGTAACAGATGAATGTAGTGGAGTAACTAAAGTAACTAGTAACTAAAGCTGGAACAGGTGAATGTAGTGGAGTAACTAAAGTAACTAGTAACTAAAGCTGGAACAGATGAATGTAGTGGAGTAACTAAAGTAACTAGTAACTAGATGAATGTAGTGGAGTAACTAAAGTAACTAGTAACTAAAGCTGGAACAGGTGAATGTAGTGGAGTAACTAAAGTAACTAGTAACTAAAGCTGTAACAGATGAATGTAGTGGAGTAACTAAAGTAACTAGTAACTAAAGCTGGAACAGATGAATGTAGTGGAGTAACTAAAGTAACTAGTAACTAAAGCTGGAACAGATGAATGTAGTGGAGTAACTAAAGTAACTAGTAACTAAAGCTGGAACAGATGAATGTAGTGGAGTAACTAAAGTAACTAGTAACTAAAGCTGGAACAGATGAATGTAGTGGAGTAACTAAAGTAACTAGTAACTAAAGCTGGAACAGATGAATGTAGCGGAGTAACTAAAGTAACTAGTAACTAAAGCTGGAACAGATGAATGTAGTGGAGTAACTAAAGTAACTAGTAACTAAAGCTGGAACAGATGAATGTAGAGGAGTAACTAAAGTAACTAGTAACTAAAGCTGTAACAGATGAATGTAGCGGAGTAACTAAAGTAACTAGTAACTAAAGCTGGAACAGATGAATGTAGTGGAGTAACTAAAGTAACTAGTAACTAAAGTAACTAGTAACTAAAGCTGTAACAGATGAATGTAGTGGAGTAACTAAAGTAACTAGTAACTAAAGCTGTAACAGATGAATGTAGCGGAGTAACTAAAGTAACTAGTAACTAAAGCTGGAACAGATGAATGTAGTGGAGTAACTAAAGTAACTAGTAACTAAAGCTGTAACAGATGAATGTAGCGGAGTAACTAAAGTAACTAGTAACTAAAGTAACTAGTAACTAAAGCTGTAACAGATGAATGTAGTGGAGTAACTAAAGTAACTAGTAACTAAAGCTGTAACAGATGAATGTAGCGGAGTAACTAAAGTAACTAGTAACTAAAGCTGGAACAGGTGAATGTAGCGGAGTAACTAAAGTAACTAGTAACTAAAGCTGGAACAGATGAATGTAGTGGAGTAACTAAAGTAACTAGTAACTAAAGCTGTAACAGATGAATGTAGTGGAGTAACTAAAGTAACTAGTAACTAAAGCTGGAACAGGTGAATGTAGTGGAGTAACTAAAGTAACTAGTAACTAAAGCTGGAACAGATGAATGTAGTGGAGTAACTAAAGTAACTAGTAACTAAAGCTGGAACAGATGAATGTAGTGGAGTAACTAAAGTAACTAGTAACTAAAGCTGGAACAGGTGAATGTAGTGGAGTAACTAAAGTAACTAGTAACTAAAGCTGGAACAGATGAATGTAGTGGAGTAACTAAAGTAACTAGTAACTAAAGCTGGAACAGATGAATGTAGTGGAGTAACTAAAGTAACTAGTAACTAAAGCTGGAACAGGTGAATGTAGTGGAGTAACTAAAGTAACTAGTAACTAAAGCTGGAACAGATGAATGTAGTGGAGTAACTAAAGTAACTAGTAACTAAAGCTGGAACAGATGAATGTAGTGGAGTAACTAAAGTAACTAGTAACTAAAGCTGGAACAGATGAATGTAGTGGAGTAACTAAAGTAACTAGTAACTAAAGCTGGAACAGATGAATGTAGTGGAGTAACTAAAGTAACTAGTAACTAAAGCTGGAACAGATGAATGTAGTGGAGTAACTAAAGTAACTAGTAACTAAAGCTGGAACAGGTGAATGTAGTGGAGTAACTAAAGTAACTAGTAACTAAAGCTGGAACAGATGAATGTAGTGGAGTAACTAAAGTAACTAGTAACTAAAGCTGGAACAGATGAATGTAGTGGAGTAACTAAAGTAACTAGTAACTAAAGCTGGAACAGATGAATGTAGTGGAGTAACTAAAGTAACTAGTAACTAAAGCTGGAACAGATGAATGTAGTGGAGTAACTAAAGTAACTAGTAACTAAAGCTGGAACAGATGAATGTAGTGGAGTAACTAAAGTAACTAGTAACTAAAGCTGGAACAGATGAATGTAGCGGAGTAACTAAAGTAACTAGTAACTAAAGCTGGAACAGATGAATGTAGTGGAGTAACTAAAGTAACTAGTAACTAAAGCTGGAACAGATGAATGTAGTGGAGTAACTAAAGTAACTAGTAACTAAAGCTGTAACAGATGAATGTAGCGGAGTAACTAAAGTAACTAGTAACTAAAGCTGTAACAGATGAATGTAGCGGAGTAACTAAAGTAACTAGTAACTAGTAACTAAAGCTGTAACAGATGAATGTAGTGGAGTAACTAAAGTAACTAGTAACTAAAGCTGGAACAGATGAATGTAGTGGAGTAACTAAAGTAACTAGTAACTAAAGCTGGAACAGATGAATGTAGCGGAGTAACTAAAGTAACTAGTAACTAAAGCTGGAACAGATGAATGTAGCGGAGTAACTAAAGTAACTAGTAACTAAAGCTGGAACAGATGAATGTAGCGGAGTAACTAAAGTAACTAGTAACTAAAGCTGGAACAGATGAATGTAGCGGAGTAACTAAAGTAACTAGTAACTAAAGCTGGAACAGATGAATGTAGTGGAGTAACTAAAGTAACTAGTAACTAAAGCTGGAACAGATGAATGTAGTGGAGTAACTAAAGTAACTAGTAACTAAAGCTGGAACAGATGAATGTAGCGGAGTAACTAAAGTAACTAGTAACTAAAGCTGTAACAGATGAATGTAGTGGAGTAACTAAAGTAACTAGTAACTAAAGCTGGAACAGATGAATGTAGCGGAGTAACTAAAGTAACTAGTAACTAAAGCTGGAACAGATGAATGTAGCGGAGTAACTAAAGTAACTAGTAACTAAAGCTGGAACAGATGAATGTAGCGGAGTAACTAAAGTAACTAGTAACTAAAGCTGGAACAGATGAATGTAGTGGAGTAACTAAAGTAACTAGTAACTAAAGCTGGAACAGATGAATGTAGTGGAGTAACTAAAGTAACTAGTAACTAAAGCTGGAACAGATGAATGTAGCGGAGTAACTAAAGTAACTAGTAACTAAAGCTGGAACAGATGAATGTAGTGGAGTAACTAAAGTAACTAGTAACTAAAAGCTGGAACAGATGAATGTAGTGGAGTAACTAAAGTAACTAGTAACTAAAGCTGGAACAGATGAATGTAGTGGAGTAACTAAAGTAACTAGTAACTAAAGCTGGAACAGATGAATGTAGTGGAGTAACTAAAGTAACTAGTAACTAAAGCTGGAACAGATGAATGTAGTGGAGTAACTAAAGTAACTAGTAACTAAAGCTGGAACAGATGAATGTAGTGGAGTAACTAAAGTAACTAGTAACTAAAGCTGGAACAGATGAATGTAGTGGAGTAACTAAAGTAACTAGTAACTAAAGCTGGAACAGATGAATGTAGTGGAGTAACTAAAGTAACTAGTAACTAAAGCTGGAACAGATGAATGTAGTGGAGTAACTAAAGTAACTAGTAACTAAAGCTGGAACAGATGAATGTAGCGGAGTAACTAAAGTAACTAGTAACTAAAGCTGGAACAGATGAATGTAGCGGAGTAACTAAAGTAACTAGTAACTAAAGCTGGAACAGATGAATGTAGCGGAGTAACTAAAGTAACTAGTAACTAAAGCTGGAACAGATGAATGTAGCGGAGTAACTAAAGTAACTAGTAACTAAAGCTGGAACAGATGAATGTAGCGGAGTAACTAAAGTAACTAGTAACTAAAGCTGGAACAGATGAATGTAGTGGAGTAACTAAAGTAACTAGTAACTAAAGCTGGAACAGATGAATGTAGTGGAGTAACTAAAGTAACTAGTAACTAAAGCTGGAACAGATGAATGTAGTGGAGTAACTAAAGTAACTAGTAACTAAAGCTGGAACAGATGAATGTAGCGGAGTAACTAAAGTAACTAGTAACTAAAGCTGGAACAGATGAATGTAGCGGAGTAACTAAAGTAACTAGTAACTAAAGCTGGAACAGATGAATGTAGCGGAGTAACTAAAGTAACTAGTAACTAAAGCTGGAACAGATGAATGTAGCGGAGTAACTAAAGTAACTAGTAACTAAAGCTGGAACAGATGAATGTAGCGGAGTAACTAAAGTAACTAGTAACTAAAGCTGGAACAGATGAATGTAGCGGAGTAACTAAAGTAACTAGTAACTAAAGCTGGAACAGATGAATGTAGCGGAGTAACTAAAGTAACTAGTAACTAAAGCTGGAACAGATGAATGTAGCGGAGTAACTAAAGTAACTAGTAACTAAAGCTGGAACAGATGAATGTAGCGGAGTAACTAAAGTAACTAGTAACTAAAGCTGGAACAGATGAATGTAGCGGAGTAACTAAAGTAACTAGTAACTAAAGCTGGAACAGATGAATGTAGCGGAGTAACTAAAGTAACTAGTAACTAAAGCTGTAACAGATGAATGTAGCGGAGTAACTAAAGTAACTAGTAA
>CM046796.1:720571-728071 GCA_025617405.1 Perca schrenkii
CAGCCCTATCAGTAGCTATGTTTCCATCCACTTGCAAAGTTTGCTAAATGCAAAAATGGATCACCTTCTACCTACATATGATTAATATTGCACAAGTTGGAACAGTGCTTATGTGCCAGCTGATGGAGACATTTTAAGCTATAATAAACTAGTAGTCAAACTAGCAAAAGTGGATTCGTACACACCCTAAACGCACCTGCACGCTGTGTGCTTAGATCAGTGAAGTAGCTCTAAGTGTCTCTCAGAGAGACAACTGTTTGGTTAATGGGTGACGTATCTGTTGCTTTTTGAGGCTTTTTTTTCGACATTTCTATTTTTGTCTGAGGTTTTTGGTTTTTTGGACTCTGAGGTGTTTGAGTTTCAGGGTCCTCTGAGACCCTCAGGTCTTTGGTTTTTGGTCTGTGAAGGGTCTTTAGTGCCTCAGGTCTTTGGTTTTTGGTCTGTGAAGGGCCTCGTTGAGATGGAGAGTCTCTCGGAGAGACAACAGTTGGGTTAATGAGCGGCTCCATTCAGCTCATTGTAAATTCCTCCACATTGTTCTCAATTTGTTTCTTTCTGTTCTTTGTGTGAGAGACTAAAGCTCTCCCTCTCCTCCTCCTCCTCCTCCTCTCCTCCTCTTCATCCTCCGACTGGCTTTACAGCAGCGATCTCCTTTTAACGCCTGAATGACGGATTCCCTTCTTCACAGGAACAGCAGCGGCGCTCTTATTGTGGAAGGAAAAACAGACAGGAAACAGAGGAGGGTGGACAGGGTGAAAGAGGAAAAGAAGAAGAATAGTGTTGACCTAACGCCGACACACACACACACACACACACACACACAGACACACACACACACACACACACACACACACAGAGACACACACACACACACACACACACACACAGACACACACACAGAGAGAGACACACACACACACACACACACACACACACACACACACACACACACACACACACAGAGAGACACACACACACACACACACACACACACACACAGAGAGACACACACAGAGACACACACAGAGAGACACACACACAAACACACACACACACACACACACACAGAGACACACACACACACACACACATCACACACACACACAGACACACACAAACACAAACACATAGAGAGAGACACACACACACACACTCAGAGACATTCACTCACACACTCACATACACACATACACACACAGAGACACACACATATACACACACATATACACACACATATACACACACACACACACACAGACATACACATACACACACTCACACACACACACACACAGAGACACAAACACATACACACACACACACATTCAGAGAAATACACACACACACACACACACACACACACACACACACACACACACACAGACACACACACACACTCAGAGACACACACACATACACACACACTCAGAGACACACACACATACACACACACTCAGAGACACACACACACATACACACACTCACACACACACACACACATACACACACACACACACACACACACACACACACACACACACACACACACACACACACACACACACACACACACACACACACACACACACACACACACACACACACAGAGACACACACACACACACACACTCAGAGACACACACACACACACACACACACACACACACACACACACACACACACACACACACACACACACACACACACACACACACACACACACTCAGAGACACACACACATACACACACACTCAGAGAGACACACACACTCACACACACACACACACACACACACACACAGATACACACCAGTGAACACTCAGTGACCCACGCTGGCTCACATGAACACACACTAGGTGACAGGAACACACACAGCTCGGCCTGACCAGCCTGCAGTCTGCTCTCAGTCCTCCCAAAACTACAAAAATATCAACAACATGGTCAAAAAACACACAAAACAACGTTGGAAAGACGCAACAAACGGGTCAAAAAGTGACAAAAAACTAGGGCTGCCACCTCTTAGTCGATTAGTTGACTAATCTGTAGTTTTGGTCTTAGTCGACTAAGATTTCTTTAGTCCATTAGTCATTTTTTATGCTTATTCATGCTTAATTACTTATTTCCAAGAAACTTCTGAGCACATTTATGGTAAACACAAGATTTAAAGTGGTGCTTTTGCAGGATTAATTGTGGAGAAACTCAGTTTTACAGATGGTTAATTAACTACATTTATATTGTGCTTTTCTAGTCTTAACCACCTCTCAAAGAGCACAGCTCTGTCAATTAAATCAACTAATCCATTAGTCGACTAAATCCTATAAGTGTTAGTCCACTAAGAAGTTCGTAGGAAAACGTAGGAAAATACAGCTAGAAGGTCAGAAAGCTGTCATAGCCGGATGGGCTGGGTTACATAGACTCAGGAGAACCATGTTCTCTTCTTCCAGCTAACACACTGACATGACATGACCAGCTCCGTTAGCATGTTCTCTTCTTCCAGCTAACACACTGACATGACATGACCAGCTCCGTTAGCATGTTCTCTTCTTCCCGCTAACACGCTGACATGACATGACCAGCTCCGTTAGCATGTTCTCTTCTTCCAGCTAACACACTGACCTGACATGACCAGCTCCGTTAGCATGTTCTCTTCTTCCCGCTAACACACTGACATGACATGACCAGCTCCGTTAGCATGTTCTCTTCTTCCAGCTAACACGCTGACCTGACATGACCAGCTCCGTTAGCATGTTCTCTTCTTCCAGCTAACACGCTGACATGACATGACCAGCTCCGTTAGCATGTTCTCTTCTTCCAGCTAACACGCTGACCTGACATGACCAGCTCCGTTAGCATGTTCTCTTCTTCCCGCTAACACACTGACATGACATGACCAGCTCCGTTAGCATGTTCTCTTCTTCCAGCTAACACGCTGACCTGACATGACCAGCTCCGTTAGCATGTTCTCTTCTTCCAGCTAACACGCTGACATGACATGACCAGCTCCGTTAGCATGTTCTCTTCTTCCAGCTAACACGCTGACCTGACATGACCAGCTCCGTTAGCATGTTCTCTTCTTCCAGCTAACACGCTGACATGACATGACATGACCAGCTCCGTTAGCATGTTCTCTTCTTCCAGCTAACACGCTGACCTGACATGACCAGCTCCGTTAGCATGTTCTCTTCTTCCAGCTAACACACTGACATGACATGACCAGCTCCGTTAGCATGTTCTCTTCTTCCAGCTAACACGCTGACCTGACATGACCAGCTCCGTTAGCATGTTCTCTTCTTCCCGCTAACACACTGACATGACATGACCAGCTCCGTTAGCATGTTCTCTTCTTCCAGCTAACACGCTGACCTGACATGACCAGCTCCGTTAGCATGTTCTCTTCTTCCAGCTAACACACTGACATGACATGACCAGCTCCGTTAGCATGTTCTCTTCTTCCAGCTAACACGCTGACCTGACATGACCAGCTCCGTTAGCATGTTCTCTTCTTCCCGCTAACACACTGACATGACATGACCAGCTCCGTTAGCATGTTCTCTTCTTCCAGCTAACACGCTGACCTGACATGACCAGCTCCGTTAGCATGTTCTCTTCTTCCAGCTAACACACTGACCTGACATGACCAGCTCCGTTAGCATGTTCTCTTCTTCCAGCTAACACGCTGACATGACATGACCAGCTCCGTTAGCATGTTCTCTTCTTCCAGCTAACACGCTGACCTGACATGACCAGCTCCGTTAGCATGTTCTTTCTTCAGCTAACACGCTGACCTGACATGACCAGCTCCGTTAGCATGTTCTCTTCTTCCAGCTAACACGCTGACCTGACATGACCAGCTCCGTTAGCATGTTCTCTTCTTCCAGCTAACACACTGACATGACATGACCAGCTCCGTTAGCATGTTCTCTTCTTCCAGCTAACACGCTGACCTGACATGACCAGCTCCGTTAGCATGTTCTCTTCTTCCAGCTAACACACTGACATGACATGACCAGCTCCGTTAGCATGTTCTCTTCTTCCAGCTAACACGCTGACCTGACATGACCAGCTCCGTTAGCATGTTCTCTTCTTCCCAGCTAACACACTGACATGACATGACCAGCTCCGTTAGCATGTTCTCTTCTTCCAGCTAACACGCTGACCTGACATGACCAGCTCCGTTAGCATGTTCTCTTCTTCCAGCTAACACGCTGACATGACATGACCAGCTCCGTTAGCATGTTCTCTTCTTCCAGCTAACACGCTGACCTGACATGACCAGCTCCGTTAGCATGTTCTCTTCTTCCAGCTAACACACTGACATGACATGACCAGCTCCGTTAGCATGTTCTCTTCTTCCAGCTAACACGCTGACCTGACATGACCAGCTCCGTTAGCATGTTCTCTTCTTCCCGCTAACACACTGACATGACATGACCAGCTCCGTTAGCATGTTCTCTTCTTCCAGCTAACACACTGACATGACATGACCAGCTCCGTTAGCATGTTCTCTTCTTCCAGCTAACACACTGACCTGACATGACCAGCTCCGTTAGCATGTTCTCTTCTTCCCGCTAACACACTGACCTGACATGACCAGCTCCGTTAGCATGTTCTCTTCTTCCAGCTAACACACTGACATGACATGACCAGCTCCGTTAGCATGTTCTCTTCTTCCAGCTAACACACTGACATGACATGACCAGCTCCGTTAGCATGTTCTCTTCTTCCAGCTAACACACTGACATGACATGACCAGCTCCGTTAGCATGTTCTCTTCTTCCCGCTAACACACTGACCTGACATGACCAGCTCCGTTAGCATGTTCTCTTCTTCCAGCTAACACACTGACATGACATGACCAGCTCCGTTAGCATGTTCTCTTCTTCCAGCTAACACACTGACTGACATGACCAGCTCCGTTAGCATGTTCTCTTCCAGCTAACACACTGACTGACATGACCAGCTCCGTAGCATGTTCTCTTCTTCCAGCTAACACACTGACACTGACATGACCAGCTCCGTTAGCATGTTCTCTTCTTCCAGCTAACACACTGACATGACATGACCAGCTCCGTTAGCATGTTCTCTTCTTCCAGCTAACACGCTGACCTGACATGACCAGCTCCGTTAGCATGTTCTCTTCTTCCAGCTAACACGCTGACATGACATGACCAGCTCCGTTAGCATGTTCTCTTCTTCCAGCTAACACACTGACCTGACATGACCAGCTCCGTTAGCATGTTCTCTTCTTCCAGCTAACACGCTGACATGACATGACCAGCTCCGTTAGCATGTTCTAGCATGTTCTCTTCTTCCAGCTAACACGCTGACCTGACATGACCAGCTCCGTTAGCATGTTCTCTTCTTCCCGCTAACACACTGACATGACATGACCAGCTCCGTTAGCATGTTCTCTTCTTCCAGCTAACACACTGACCTGACATGACCAGCTCCGTTAGCATGTTCTCTTCTTCCAGCTAACACACTGACATGACATGACCAGCTCCGTTAGCATGTTCTCTTCTTCCAGCTAACACGCTGACCTGACATGACCAGCTCCGTTAGCATGTTCTCTTCTTCCAGCTAACACACTGACCTGACATGACCAGCTCCGTTAGCATGTTCTCTTCTTCCCGCTAACACACTGACATGACATGACCAGCTCCGTTAGCATGTTCTCTTCTTCCCGCTAACACACTGACCTGACATGACCAGCTCCGTGATTTCAGCTGACACGCAGACACCAAAACCTCTTCTCAACTCTCCAAAAGTCTCAACACATCTTCTGCTGAACACCCATTTTACAATCCCAAATGGCACTTTTTAAATGCACACTGAGCACGGTTCTCTGCAGAAGACACAATCATTTTGTTAAAAAGACAACAGGTGAGCACCTTTTTATTTCTTAATATTTTTTCTGCACATTTTCTTTTTCATTTGACTGTTTGTGAGCATATTTCTGTTCAGTCCAATGTAAAGATATCTGCTGTGCATATGTTGCACTGACTAGTTTGGTGAAAAATGAAAAATAAAATGTTAAAAACAGCATGTCTGTCTGTGTGTCTCTGTGTGTGTGTGCATTTGAACAATCTGAAGAATTTTCTACAATTTGAACTATTTAAGTATTAATGCAAAGCATATTACATTACATTACATATTACATATTATTATAAGAACAGTCTATATTAAAGATGAGAATGCTTTCATGATGCCCGACAGTGTGTAGTTGGTTAGACAAACATCTGGTAATATGAGGTGTGTGCCATTTGGTGTAAAAGTTTGATTTTGATAATGCTAGATGTAGTTCTGCAGGATATATGAGGTATTTAGCAGTTTGGGTGTGTGGTTTTGTGAATTGGGTTTGGGAAGAATTTTGATTAAAACCATGCAGCCTAGTTTGCATTTTAGCAATTGGAAAAAAAATTGTTATTTTAAGGACTCATTTCTTAGAGTGTAGTTTTGTAGCATGAACAGGCTCGGCACTGACAAAACACACAAACACTGAGCACAACTTTCCTTCAGATTTCTAGAGAACGTCTAGAGTTGTCTGAGTTTGGAAGAGCGAGTCTCTAATCTATTCGAGCATTAACAACTTTAAAGGACATTCAGCTTCGATTGACAGGCCTACAACATTATAACAGAAGGATGAGTCCCATTTTATCGAAATCAGTTTACAGTTGGAGCTGAAACGTGTATGTGTGTGTGTGTGTGTGTGCGTTTGTGCGTTTGTGTGTCTGTGTGTGTCTGTTAGTGTGTGTGTGTGTGTGTCGACAGGTAGAAGTGGACGATGAAGGACTCTTACAGCGGAGTGAAGAGGGCTCTGATGATCTCTGAGAGGATTAACGCTCCGTCACCTCCAACACAAACACACACACACACACACATGCACACACACACACACACACACACACACACACACACACACACACACAGCCCCGGGGCATGTTGGGCGGTCAGTTAGTTTCCCTTTAAAAGCCCAGAGAGGCAGAACAGAGTCACAGGAAAGTGTCAATCAAGAGAGCAGCCGAGCAGCATGAACACACACACACACACACACACACACACACACACACGCAAACACACACACCCACACACACACACGCACACACACACACACACCCACACACGCACGCACACACACGCACACACACACACACACACACACACACGCATGCACACACACACACACGTACGTGCACGCATACTGTAAAGAAAATCTGTGTTGGGTCACTTACTTGATTTTTTGAGACATTTTCTAAGTAAAAAACCTTCACTTTGTTTCCGATATATTAAGATATATTTATTAAAGTTTCAGACCCACCCACACACACACATATAAACACACACACACACACACACACACACACACACACACATATAAACACACACAGTGTGAATTTAATTGATCTGATTGGCTTTTATCTCTCAAAATATCCACCTTTTTTCAAAATATTCCAACTTTTATTTTCTTAAAATATTCAATTATTTCTTAAA
This sequence comes from Perca schrenkii, assembly GCA_025617405.1. Classification (NCBI taxonomy): domain Eukaryota; kingdom Metazoa; phylum Chordata; class Actinopteri; order Perciformes; family Percidae; genus Perca; species Perca schrenkii. The sequence continues at coordinate 728,063 of CM046796.1, forward strand.
TGTTTCTGA
>CM046796.1:733071-751438 GCA_025617405.1 Perca schrenkii
CCCCCCTCTTCTCTCCTCCTCCTCTCCCCTCCTACTCCTCTACTCTCTCCTCTCCTCCCCTTTCCTCCTCCTCCGCCTCCTCCTCTCCTTCTCCCCTCTTCTCTCCTCCTCCTCCTCCTCCCCTCTCCTCTCCTCTCTGACCCGTAACACAACAATCACAAAACCTGCTGGATTGGACAGTTTCTTTGCAGAAAATCCAGCGTGGAGAAAAGTATAAATCAGAGATTTGAGTCGGCAGCGGCGCTGCGCGGAGGGAGAGGGGAGCTGCGTAATGTAAAATAGTTAAAAGCTTATTAGAAGCGCTGAAAGGCAGAGTGATTTCCACTTTGTTTCGGAACACCCTGAGCTCATCCTTTCAAGTGATTGTGAAGGGGGCAATTCAGATCTCTTTGGGCCTGTATGAATGAAGGCCCCTCTTAAAGCTCCTTTATAAGCCGGCAAATTCCCCACAGGCGCATGCCCTTTAGCTCCATTACTGATTTACCCCGAGCATTCATCTGCAGCCTTCTGCTGCCATTGTTCTGCCCCCCCCCCAACCCCCACCCCACCACCCCTGCACCTGACAGCACCAGCACACTCACACTTCTTCTGCTGCTTCTTTCAAAGGAAACTCTCAGAGGTTTTGTGCAGAAATCTGCAAAGAAAACAAGAATACTACACACTGTTTTCAAAAGAAAACGCTGTTTTGTGCAGAAATCTGCAAAGAAAACTAGAAAACTACACACTTATTTGGTCGTCTTCTTTCGAAGTAAATTTCTCTCTCTAAGTTTATGTGCAAAAAATAAAGGAGGAAGATCTTATAACGCGCCTGTTGTCCTCCTGTTTACAAAAACTTTCTATATTAGAACTATGACAAATCAACATTGAAAAAAGTATCAGATATTGGAAAAAAGCTACAAAACTTGACAAAAACATTATTTAAAAAAAAAAATGTGAAAAAAACCCATATTTTTTAACTTGTTTAAAAAAAGTCACAAATAATTGGAAAAGAAACGCCAAAAAAAGTGACAAAGAAATTGGAATAAATTAAATTTCAACCCAGAAAATCCGGTTGACGACAAGGGTTAAAAATTTATTTGAGATTTTGAACTGTTAGTTCAGTAAAGTACCTTTATGGAGAGTTGAGCAGGTACCATGTAATGGAAAAACGGCATCAGAGGCTGATCACATTCACACAATTCATACCTGGAAGCTGCCCAGTACAACCACAGTCTGATCTGCTGCCACTGAGCAGCTCCACTGGAGCGGTTTGGCTTAAGGGCCTTGCTCAAGGGCACCTCAGTGGTGGTAAGGGACAAGCGGACAAGCGCTGCTCTTTCACTTTCCCCACCCAGATTTTATCCTGTCGGTCTGGGGATTGAACCGGCGACCTCCCAGTCACGAGCTGGCTTCTCTAACCCGTTAGGCCACCACTGCCCCTTACTGTTACTTTCTGCCTCTGTTGATTTCTCGCAGAAGAGAAGCAAACCAGCAGAAATAAACATTTTAGACATTTAGCTTTTTACAGATTTTACTGTCTGTTTCTTATCTCTCGTTTAGTTTTTGCAGAAATAAAAGAGCAGAAGACACACTGAGATAAACAGGAAGAAGGAGGAGTTTCAGGGACCCCCGACGGTCCCCAGGCCGCACGTTGAGACCCACTGAAGAGTTTCAGGGACCCTTGAGGGTCCCCAGGCCGCACGTTGAGACCCACTGAAGAGTTTCAGGGACCCTTGAGGGTCCCCGGGCCGCACGTTGAGACCCACTTTTTCCACTACCATATGTATCTCCACCAATAGAACCACATTATTTACACTTATTTTGGGAATTCATGGTCAATACAACTAATTTATATGAAATTAAATCAGATTTTTGTGTAAGAAAAAAGGCAGAAATGATGAATGATTTGGACTGATAGTTGAGATCAGAGGAATGAAAGTAACGGTTAATCACACATAGGTCAGAAACTTTGAAACTGGGTCAAATTTGACCCTGTTTCAAAAAGTTTCTACATCAGAAATTTGAATTTTGTTCAACAAAATTGTCAAAAAAATAACATGGATGGTTCCCTACAACGCTCTTCACAAGTAAAATACATGATCAGTTCACTACTTTCATTTAATTTGGGTATTTTATTTAATTTATAGCATTTGACTAAATAAATTGATAGAAGTTAAAAAAAGTGACAAAAATTTCGGAAAAAGCATCAAAAACGTGGAAAAAAAAACCCCACAAAAACTTCAGAAAAGCAACAAAAGTGTTGAAACAAAAGTTTTATTTTGTAAATTTTGACCCAGAAAAACCCAAAAGTTGCCTGTTGGTCGATGGGACTGTTGAGGTGTTGGTCTCAGTTTGTGAGTTTAATCTCCTGATGATCAGGTTTCTACATCACAACTTTTGGGTTTCTGTCAACCACATTTAAAAAGAAATAACGTGGAGGGTTCCCTACTACGCTCTGCACAGGAACATTCATTTATCAGTTCACTACTTTCATTTAATTTGGCTGTTTTAGTCAATTTTATATTTTATTTTATTTGCATTTAGCAAAAATCTTTTAGGACATTGAAAAAAGGGAGAAAAATATCAGAAATACGCAGAAACAAATCGACAAAGACGTCAGGGAAAGGCCACAAAAATGTTGAAAAAGACACCAAAGGGTTAAATGTTGACCCTGAGAAGTTGCAGCGCTGACGGGACGACAACACGAGGGGTTGACCTCTCAGCTTCTCGTCTCCCCGACGACCAACAGGCAACTTGTGGGTTTTTCTGGGTCATAATTAAAACATTTAAAAAAATTTTGACACTTTGGTCTTCAGATGTTTTTGTCAATTTCTTATATATGTTTTTTTTCACCCACGTTTTTGAAGCTTTTTCTGACATTTTTGTCACTTTTTTCAACTTTCTTTTATCATTTTTTTCCCCCAATGCTATAAATTTGAAGAAAACCCCCAAATTCAATGAAAGTAGTGAACCGATCATTTATTTAACTTGTGAAGAGCGCTGTAGGGAAATTTTTTTTTGACAATTTGGTTGAGAGAAACCCAAATTTGTGATAGAGAAACGTTTTGAATTCGGGTCAGATTACACCCAGAGGACAACAGGAGGGATAAAGTAATCTATTACTTGTCTTTTACACTCTTTTTGAGGGCTTTTTTCATTGTTTTTTTCATCCTGTTTTGTATGTAATTGTTGTCTTTTTTTAACGTTGATGTAAACAACGTTCCCTCGTTCATCTCTCTGTCATCCCTCTGTCATTAGTACGACCCGTGTTTGTTGAAGCACGTTGTGACTTGATTTTATGAATAAAGGGTTTCTTATTCTTATTATTTTGGGAGGAATCAGAGGGATTGCATCCAGCAGGGGGGAGGGGGGCTAAACATGGAGGGCTGAATGAGGCGGATCCCCTCTCTCTTTTCTTTCTTTTCCTTTCTTTCTCTTTTGCTTTATTTTGTCCCCACCCCCCCTCCCCCCTCCCTTTCAGATAAAGGGCTGAAGGGAACTCCGAGTGGGCCTATTGCTGCTGTACTTAGATTAATTAGGAGCTCCTTTAAAAGCATTCAGAGCTGCTCTCAAACGGGGGGTCCTCACGGGCATTTACATTTGTTTAAAGGGGGGGGGGCAGAGAGGGAGGGAGAGGGAGGGGGGGGAGACAGAGGGACAGAGAGAGAGAGGGAGACAGAGAGAGAGAGACAGAGAGGGGGGAGAGAGAGAGGGAGACAGAGAGAAAGAGACAGAGAGGGGTGGTGGAGAGAGAGAGAGCGAGAGAGAGGGAGGGACGGGGAGAGAGAGAGAGGGGGGGTGGAGAGAGAGGGAGAGAGGGAGAGAGATAGAGGGGGGCTGGAGAGAGGGAGAGAAAGCAATGTTAAAAAAAGGTGACAAAAGTGCTGAAAGTGTTGGAAAAAACAACAAAAACGTACTCACGTCCATTTGCATTTGTTTGTGTCAGAGAGAGGGAGGAGGAGGAGAGAAGGAGGAGAGGGAGGAGGGAGGAGGAGAGAGAGGAGTGGGGGGAGAGAGAGAGAGGAGGAGAAAGGGAAAGAGAGAGAGAGAGAGAGAGAGACACAAAAGCCGGGCAGAGAAAATATTCTTTTAATGGCTTTTTCATGGTTCTGCATGCGTTGTTTCTCTTTCACGGCTCACAGCTCGCCACAACACGAGCAGAAGAAGTTGTCAGAGAGAGGCGAGGGAGACGTTTGAGTCTGAAATCAGATCCGTGTTCACAAAGAGATGAAGGGGGGGGCAGGGGGGGGGGTGTGCATGTGCACTCATGCATTAACTGCATTTCAGCTGCAGCTCTGAATGAAATGCTCCGATTCTGTAGTTTCTAATTGCTTTGTGAACGCTGACACACACACAGACAGACAGACAGACACACACAGACAGACAGACAGACACACACACACAGACACACAGACACACACACACACACACACACACACACAGACAGACAGACACACACACACACACACACACAGTCACACACACACACACACACACACTAGTATAGTAGTGTGAATGCTGAGGCTACACTGGATTGCTGGTTCAAATGTGTTGAAGTATGTGAAATAGTGAATATGAATATGGGTTAAATTAGTATGAATGGCATTGAAAAGTTGAAGAATACCAATAATGTCTTACGCTCCTAGACCGGTGCATAAACATTTTGAAAAAGCTGAAAAGGTTTCAGAGGGCCTCGGACCCCCTCGGACCCCTTCAGACCCCCTCGGACCCCTTCAGACCCCCTTGGGCCCCCCCAGACTGAAGCGCTTCAGACACTTGATGTTCAGACACGTGAACTCGTTTTTATTCTGGAGAAACTCTGCAGCGCTGTGTGTGCACGAGACACAGCAACAGGAGCTTAATCCACACACACACACACACACACACACACACACACACACACACACACACACACACACACACACACACACACACACACACACACACACACACACACACACACACACACAGTCACACAGTCACACACACACACTTTGTTAGAGGCAGGTGAAGCAGGAAACCCATCCATCACTTCATGAAGCTCAGATCAGTTTATTTACCCAGAGATAAAAGTCTGCAGCACCTGCTGACACCTGAGTGTCTGTCTGTCTACCTGTCTGTCTGTCTACCTGTCTGTCTGTCTGTCTATATATAGAGCCATGATTAATTGGAATGCAATGCCTAGTCATGTCATTCAAGAAAATAGAAAAAAACCTCAATTCAAAGTATTCCTTAAAGAACATCTCCTAGCTGTACTGTAACCCTTGGATTACATGCTGTTAGGATCATTGAGGGTTCTCTGTGTGCATGTGCTTGGTCATATTGTTAGTGAACAATATCCTAATCTCATCAGTCTGTGAATAATTGAAACTAGGTCCTGTGTTGTCCTGTGTTGTGTTGAATGTTGTTATGTCTTATTATTTTTGTTGTTTTTCTTTCAGTGATGTATTGAATGTTGTTTTTTGGTGGTTGTTTTTAATGTAATGATGCACGGCAATGTTTAGCTGCACAAGTTGTGGGTGGACTCCAATAAATCAAATCAAATCAAACCCTCACACACACACACAGACACAGACTCTATTCTTCTTCTACTTCTTCACTGCTGTAAAAGGGAGCAGCTACAAAGAGGCTTGGAGGTCGGGGGGGTGGTGGGGTCGCCTGGACATCAAACCGTCAGAAAAAGCAAAACAAAGATCCAGCTCTTCCTCTCTGGGAGCTGGCGGTCATGTACGTTTGAACCCACGCAGTAATTTCCTGCTCAGAGGTCAGAGGTTCAGGTACCTGAAGGCAGCACAGACCCTGAAGGCAGGACAGACCCTGAAGGCAGCACAGACCCTGAAGGCAGGACAGACCCTGAAGGCAGCACAGACCCTGAAGGCAGCACAGACCAACGCACTGATGCCGCTTTACTACCTCATCAAAAACCAGGAGAAAATATACGAAAACTTTGAAAAAAGCAACAAAGCCTCTCCCCCTGACTGTGTCCTGCTGGAGGTCAGAGGTCAGAGGTTCAGGTCCCTGAAGGCAGCACAGACTGCTCAGGTGCAAACAGATGTGACTCCAGCTGTTTGTGTAGCTCCAACTCCCTCGGCTCTAGTAAAGACCAACAACCTTGTAGCTAGCGCGCTACACGCTGAGCGTAGGAAGGCCTGCTTGGATCTTTCGGGGAAGGATTGTAAAAGATGAAGTGGGTTTCCTCCGTTCCTCTCCAGCTGCAGATGTGTCGGAGAGAGAAACCGGAGCTGAAGTGACTTCATTGATCCGGAGAAACCCAAAACCTCCTATTGATCCAGATCCAGCTGTCTGGTATCTGTCCTCCTGCATCATGAACCTCTGCAGGTTAAACACAGACAACTTTTATTAGACTGATACCAGGTTTTTCTTCCCAAATCTGATTCTGATACCTCAAGTTGCGTATTGGCCGATACTCAGTAACGAACTGATACTAGTGTGTTTAAAAAACATATTTCATAATGTTTTTACAGCTGTATACTACTGTTCCTGTATGGCTTTCTATCATTGTTGTACAGTCCGAACGCACACATGCACGTACGCACAGACACACACAGACACAGACACACCAGCCCTGCTATTCTATTAAAAACACATCACATCACATGTCACTTAGCTGATGCTTTTATCCAAAGCGACTTCTAATTGCTATATATATATATATACATATCAGAGACCACACACCTCTGGAGCAACTAGGGGTTAAGTGCCTTGCTCAGGGACACATTGGTTGATGTATCACAGTGGGAATCAAACCCAGGTCTCCCACACCAAAGGCATGGATCATATCCACTGGGCCATCACCACCACCTGTGGAGAAAGCTCTGTGTAGAGCCGCCACAGAACCAGAAATCAGGCTTCATATAGCAGCAGTCCCACTAGGAATTATAGGACACTAGGAATGATAGGACAATATGAGTGATAGGACACTAGGAATGATAGGACACTAGGAATTATAGGACAATATGAGTGATAGGACACTAGGAATTATAGGACACTAGGAATGATAGGACAATATGAGTGATAGGACACTAGGAATGATAGGACACTAGGAATTATAGGACAATATGAGTGATAGGACACTAGGAATGATAGGACACTAGGAATTATAGGACAATATGAGTGATAGGACACTAGGAATGATAGGACACTAGGAATTATAGGACAATATGAGTGATAGGACACTAGGAATGATAGGACACTAGGAATGATAGGACAATATGAGTGATAGGACACTAGGAATGATAGGACACTAGGAATTATAGGACAATATGAGTGATAGGACACTAGGAATTATAGGACACTAGGAATGATAGGACAATATGAGTGATAGGACACTAGGAATGATAGGACACTAGGAATTATAGGACAATATGAGTGATAGGACACTAGGAATGATAGGACACTAGGAATTATAGGACACTAGGAATTATAGGACAATATGAGTGATAGGACACTAGGAATGATAGGACACTAGGAATTATAGGACACTAGGAATTATAGGACAATATGAATGATAGGACACTATGAATGATAGGACACTAGGGATGATAGGACACTAGGAATGATAGGACACTATGAATGATAGGACACTAGGAATTATAGGACACTATGAATGATAGGACACTATGAATGATAGGACACTAGGGATGATAGGACACTATGAATGATAGGACACTATGAATGATAGGACACTATGAATGATAGGACACTAGGGATGATAGGACACTAGGAATGATAGGACACTATGAATGATAGGTCACTAGGAATTATAGGACACTATGAATGATAGGACACTATGAATGATAGGACACTATGAATGATAGGTCACTAGGAATTATAGGACACTATGAATGATAGGACACTATGAATGATAGGACACTAGGGATGATAGGACACTATGAATGATAGGACACTAGGAATGATAGGACACTAGGGATGATAGGACACTATGAATGATAGGACACTAGGGATGATAGGACACTATGAATGATAGGACACTATGAATGATAGGACACTATGAATGATAGGACACTAGGGATGATAGGACACTATGAATGATAGGACACTAGGGATGATAGGACACTATGAATGATAGGACACTAGGAATGATAGGACACTAGGGATGATAGGACACTATGAATGATAGGACACTAGGGATGATAGGACACTAGGAATGATAGGACACTAGGAATGATAGGACACTAGGGATGATAGGACACTATGAATGATAGGACACTAGGAATGATAGGACACTATGAATGATAGGACACTAGGAATGATAGGACACTAGGGATGATAGGACACTATGAATGATAGGACACTAGGGATGATAGGACACTATGAATGATAGGACACTAGGGATGATAGGACACTATGAATGATAGGACACTATGAATGATAGGACACTAGGGATGATAGGACACTATGAATGATAGGACACTATGAATGATAGGACACTAGGGATGATAGGACACTATGAATGATAGGACACTATGAATGATAGGACACTAGGGATGATAGAGCTTAACTTTGTCGTAGCTTTTAGAAGGTAACTACAGGTGTGGAAGAGAACGAAGAACTTCTTTAGTCGAAGACAGCGCTGACACCTGCCTGCAGTCCTGCAGACAGCGTGGGGGGGCCTCATCCGTCTGATCGTACAGCTCAGTGATGGGGGGGGTGTCTGGGCAGTCTGGGGGGTCAGGGGTGGGGGGGGTGACGTGAGGCCGACAGGGGGCCGAAGTGTGCCGCCTGGCAGCCAAAAGCCTGATCCTGAAAGGGCAGGCAGGAGATCTGCCAAAGCTCCTTGGAAAATCCCATTAGGTCCCCCCAACCCCCAAAAAAAAACCCAAAAGGCACTTGTTGCCTCGGCCGACCCCCCCCTCCCCTACATCTCTGTGTCTTTGTCCAGTGTGTCTCTTTCTTAGATTTTATCACATTAGTTCCACTGGGAGCTGAAATCATCTGCAATTACTACTTCTGTCATGCCAGCAAGCAGAGAGAGAAGGAGGGAGAGAGGGAGAGAGGGGGAGAAAGAGAGAGGGAGGGAGAGATTCAGATTCACTTTATTAGCCATTTGCAGTGTAACCTGCATTGGAAAAAATGTGCAAGTAGCTCAAAGTGCAAAGTCAACACATCAGAGGACACAACATAAAAACAGACAAACAAAGCCACATGAAGCCTCAATATTAAAAATGCTCAATATAAAAATGCTGTACAATGAAATCCATACATAAATTTAAAGTGCCTAGTTTAAGGTGCTTTGTTCAAAGCAATCACAGCTTGTGGAAAGAAACTGTTTAAATGGCGATCAGTAGAGAGAGGGAAATAGGGAGAGAGAGAGAGCAAGGGAGGGAAAGGGAGTGAGTAGTCAGAAAAGGCAACCAAATGTAATATTCAAATATATTCATATTTTCAGTGACGGTGTCCCGTTCTAAATGTCCCGTTGACCAATCAGATTGCCCGCTCGGCTCAGATCTACTCGCTGTAGAATCAGTACTGGTCTTAGCTGCATGCTGTTTGGAAAAAAGTGACCCAACTGTAAACAAAGTAATCACATGAATAAATAAGTTCCCATGTGATGAGGTGTGAGCAGCTGTGTGGGACCGTGTACGCTGAAGAGTTCGGACATGAGACGTAGAAGTAGTATTTTACATGTAGGTCTCCTCTCTCTGGCTGTTGGGTCTCTGGGCTGTTGGGTCTCTGAGCTGTTGGGTCTCTGAGCTGCAGGTCTCTGGGCTGTTGGGTCTCTGAGCTGTTGGGTCTCTGGCTGTTGGGTCTCTGAGCTGCAGGTCTCTGAGCTGTTGGGTCTCTGAGCTGTTGGGTCTCTGAGCTGTTGGGTCTCTGAGCTGCAGGTCTCTGAGCTGTTGGGTCTCTGAGCTGTTGGGTCTCTGAGCTGTTGGGTCTCTGAGCTGCAGGTCTCTGAGCTGTTGGGTCTCTGAGCTGTTGGGTCTCTGGGCTGTTGGGTCTCTGAGCTGCAGGTCTCTGAGCTGTTGGGTCTCTGAGCTGTTGGGTCTCTGGGCTGTTGGGTCTCTGAGCTGTTGGGTCTCTGAGCTGTTGGGTCTCTGAGCTGTTGGGTCTCTGGGCTGCAGGTCTCTGAGCTGTTGGGTCTCTGAGCTGTTGGGTCTCTGAGCTGTTGGGTTCTCTGAGCTGTTGGGTCTCTGGCTGTTGGGTCTCTGAGCTGCAGGTCTCTGAGCTGTTGGGTCTCTGAGCTGTTGGGTCTCTGGGCTGTTGGGTCTCTGAGCTGCAGGTCTCTGAGCTGTTGGGTCTCTGGCTGTTGGGTCTCTGAGCTGTTGGGTCTCTGAGCTGCAGGTCTCTGAGCTGTTGGGTCTCTGAGCTGTTGGGTCTCTGGGCTGTTGGGTCTCTGAGCTGCAGGTCTCTGGGCTGTTGGGTCTCTGGGCTGTTGGGTCTCTGAGCTGCAGGTCTCTGAGCTGTTGGGTCTCTGAGCTGTTGGGTCTCTGGGCTGTTGGGTCTCTGAGCTGCAGGTCTCTGAGCTGTTGGGTCTCTGGGCTGTTGGGTCTCTGAGCTGTTGGGTCTCTGAGCTGTTGGGTCTCTGGCTGTTGGGTCTCTGAGCTGTTGGGTCTCTGAGCTGTTGGGTCTCTGAGCTGTTGGGTCTCTGGCTGTTGGGTCTCTGGGCTGCTGGGTCTCTGGGCTGTTGGGTCTCTGGGCTGTTGGGTCTGTGAGCTGCAGGTCTCTGAGCTGTTGGGTCTCTGAGCTGTTGGGTCTCTGGGCTGTTGGGTCTCTGAGCTGTTGGGTCTCTGGGCTGTTGGGTCTCTGGGCTGTTGGGTCTCTGGGCTGTTGGGTCTCTGAGCTGTTGGGTCTCTGAGCTGTTGGGTCTCTGAGCTGTTGGGTCTCTGAGCTGTTGGGTCTCTGGCTGTTGGGTCTCTGGGCTGTTGGGTCTCTGGGCTGTTGGGTCTGTGAGCTGTTGGGTCTCTGAGCTGTTGGGTCTCTGAGCTGCAGGTCTCTGAGCTGTTGGGTCTCTGAGCTGTTGGGTCTCTGGGCTGTTGGGTCTCTGAGCTGCAGGTCTCTGAGCTGTTGGGTCTCTGAGCTGTTGGGTCTCTGAGCTGCAGGTCTCTGAGCTGCAAGTCTCTGAGCTGTTGGGTCTCTGAGCTGCAGGTCTCTGAGCTGTTGGGTCTCTGAGCTGCAGGTCTCTGAGCTGCAGGTCTCTGAGCTGCAGGTCTCTGAGCTGTTGGACACTAATTGGTCCTGAGAAAACTCAGCAACAATAAGAAGCTGGTGTGCCCAGTCCATTCAGCCACATATGTAACCTGAGCCTGCTGTATTATTAGAGTTGGAGGGCGGCCTCTGCGGTGCCACCTTCATTGTGTGGACCCTCCGAGGCTGAGATTATGTGGTCGGGTTAAAACACAAGAGAAAGACCCCGAGCCGCCCCCCCTGCCCCCCTCCAGAGCTCTAAATGGGCTGTATACAGGTTGCTGTGGTCACCTGGAGCTGCTGCCACCCAGCAGGACTCACTCTTTCATCCTTTGTACCCCCAAACAGGAAGGGGCGGGGCTTTGGGTTCGCCGGGCAGCTGGTAGAGACGCTCCCCCCACTCAGGATTACAGCCGGGACAACGAGACCTGGACCTGGACACACCTTCAGGTCTTCATCCTGTTGATGGACTTCACCTCCTGTAACTGCTCGGCAGACAGACAGAGAGACAAAGAGAGAGACAGACAGAGAGAGACACAGACAGACAGACATATACAGTATACTGGTATATACAGGCCAAAAGTTTGGACACACCTTCTCATTCAATGCGTTTCCTTTTTATTTTCATGACTATTTACATTGTAGATTCTCACTGAAGGCATCAAAACTATGAATAAACACATATGGAATTATGTACTTAACAAAAAAGTGTGAAATAACTGAAAACATGTCTTATATTTTAGATTCTTCAAAGTAGCCACCCTTTGGTTTTTTTATTAATAAGGGAAATAATTCCACTAATTAACGCTGACAAAGCACACCTGTGAAGGTAAAACCATTTCAGGTGACTACCTCATGAAGCTCATTGAGAGAACACCAAGGGTTTGCAGAGTTATCAAAAAACTTTTTTGTTAAGTACATAATTCCATATGTGTTCATTCATAGTTTTGATGCCTTCAGTGAGAATCTACAATGTAAATAGTCATGAAAATAAAAAGGAAACACATTGAATGAGAAGGTGTGTCCAAACTTTTGCCCTGTACTGTATATATATATATACAGTATATATGTATGTTGCATGTTACATTTCCACTGTTTAGAAACCAAAGGCCAGGGACGTCACTAGGATTGAAAGACAGGGGGGGCTTAGCCCCCAGGCTATGCAAAACTTTACCTTGTAAAATGTTATTCTAATGTTAGATTTTAGATACTTCAAAGCTGCATGGGGGGAATGTACTTAGGCCAGACCTGCTGAGTCGGATATTTTTGTTGCATTTTTTTTTGTGTATACTATACTTTAAAAATAAAAACCAGGGTGAGTGGTTGAATTTGCATTGCAAATTCCTGGAGGGACTGATATGTATGTATGTTCATGTAGAGCCTAGCCTACAAAATCTACATACTGTATAACATAATGTAGAAAGTTAAGTTGGTCAGAATATAGCATATATAATACATATCATAAAATAATTTAGTTTAGGCTATGCCTTAGTGCCTAGACCTGCCAACAAATGCCTGTTTAGGAAGAAAACAAAACCTCACATTTTCTTAGCCCTGTAGACCTTAGCCCTGTAGACCAGTGGTTCTCAAACTTTTAGACATCAAGGACCCCCTTAACCTGAAAGGCCGATTAGACCACAAACCCCCATTTGATTAGATTTTGTCCAGGGGTCCCCATTTTATAGGATTTTTGCTTTTAGATGTTTTATTACAGAAAGTCTATGAATGAATCTATGAAACATTGTGTTCATTATGAATGGAATTATAGTGAAAATAAGTTATTTCACTTTTTGCTGGGGACATCCTCAATGACCCCTGGGGGTCCCTGGGCCCCACTTTGAGAACCATTGCTGCAGGCCACTAACATAACTTACCTCAATCAAGCCAATTTCCTCAGAATCAGCTGCCCTGCCAAACTCCCTCTCTCTCTCTCTCTCTCTCTCTCTCTCTCTCTCTCTCTCTCTCTCTCTCTCTCAAAATATCGTCCAGTATCCATCTGCTCAATAAATTGAAGGATATAACAGTACAATAGCATTAACAGTGACACTATAACATTTAGTTTTCAGTGACAACATTCTGTGGGGACTGTTAATACTATAGAGATAGCAGCATGCTATATTAATGGCAAATAATAGAGACCTTCAGATAACTAACTAGGTTAGGTATTTCTTGTATTTCACTCTAGCTAGACTAACTTACAATTTCACTCTGTAGCCTATCACTCACTCTGTGTGCAGTAGCAAGTTCAGACAAAAAAAAAGACACCAATGAGACGAGACGGGACGGTGTAGCCTATCATCTTCATAGCCATCGACTCTTTGTACTTCTGTTTACTTCGAATTTCCGTTTTTTTTGTAACTGGATATATTATTTGTTGTTTCGAAATATGAATTTGGATAACGTTAGCGATAGTGAGAGGCTTGCTACAGTTGCATTTCGAGTGATAAATCGGCGAAAACAACGTTTTATTTCTCGGATTTCCTGCTTTGTTTTAATGCCGCCAGGCGCTCTCTCTCTCTTCAGTCCCTCTCTACCTCGCTCGTCCACATACCGTTACGTGCACGCGGGCTCGTCGAGCCTCCGTCTCGGCCTTTTCCACCAGCTGACAGTCCGTGAAATATAAATAAAACAGACTGACTGCAGTGCACGACGACACAAACAGATGAATGGTGAAGGAAGATGGATTCAAAGTAGTGAGTGATACAGAGTGCACTGTAAAAAAAAAAAAAAAAGAGAGAAAAAAATATATATATATATTATTTTTCTTATTATTTGGGGGGGCTTAGGAACATTTTGGGGTAGCTTCAGCCCCCCTAAAACAGGCCTAACGACGTCCCTGCCAAAGGCTGCTCCATTTTCCCTTTTCAGTTTGCGCAGGTCCCTTCTGCTTTTTCTTCTCCTATAGGAAAACATGACCGCGTTGCATTGTGGGATACGGGAGTAACATGTGGAAAATTGTATGTATTAGCTGTGCATTGTGGGTATTTTATAGAGGACTATAGTATGGTGAATGAAATGAACCGCTGAGAATTCAAACACCACCACATGTTGAACACACAGCTAGACACTTTCAACCTATTCTGGTGGTTACCTATGTCGCTGTCCAAACCTCACCCTAAAACCTCCCCCAATCTCCCCCTAAAACCTCCCACAATCTCCCCCTAAAACATCCCACAATCTCCCCCTAAAACCTCCCCCAATCTCCTCCTAAAAATCTCCCCCTAAAACCTCCCCCAATCTACCCCTAAAACCTCCCACAATCTCCCCCTAAAACTTCCCCCCAGTCTCTCCCAGTCTCCCCCTAAAACCTCCCCCTGTCTCCCCCTAAAACCTCCCCCCAGTCTCCCCCTAAGACCTCCCCCAGTCTCCCCCTAAAACCTCCCCCAGTCTCCCCCTAAAAACCTCCCACAATCTCCTCCTAAAACCTCCCTTAAAACCTCCCCCAGCCTCACCCAATCTCCCCCTAAAACTTCCCCCCAATCTCCCCTAAATCTTCCCACAATCTCCCCCTAAAACCTCCACCAGTCTCCCCCTAAAACCTCCCCCCAGTATCTCCCAGTCTCCCCCTAAAACCTCCCCCAGTCTCTCCCAGTCTCCCCCTAAAACCTCCCCCAGTTTCCCCCTAAAACCTCCCACAATCTCCTCCTAAAACCTCCCTTAGAACCTCCCCCCAGCCTCCCCCAGTCTTCCCCTAAAACCTCCCCCAGTCTCACCCTAAAAACTCCCCCTCTCCCTCCCCCGATCTCTCCTGAATCCTCGCCCGTTGGACTCTCTCTCTCTCTTCTTCTTCTTCTTGCTGCAGCAGTCAGTCGGTTAAAAAGCTCGGCCACACTTGAAGCCTCTCAGTCTCCTCGGTGAGGGGTTAACAAGCCCTCCCCCCTCCCTCCCCCCTCCGGTCTGAATGGGTGAGGGTCTGTCGGTTGGAGTGCTCCCTCTTTATCCTGCACCCGTCCACTGATCACTGAAGTGTGATGTCAGCAGGACGCCGCCCGCTCTGATTGTGTGGGACCCTTTTTTTTATTGGATAAGTGGAGCGGCTTCCTTTGTGCCTTTGAGCCCGAGGTGGCCTGTTGGGCTCTTAATCACCGGCCCTCTGAGGTGCGCTGCGTTCAGGGGGCAGCGGATAAAGGAGCGCCGCCTCATTCAGACCCAGCTATTGATCTCCCGGCCGAGCAAGGTAAACAAACGGGCAACAAAAGGCGGAGCTTCAGAGCTGCTGCCGCCGCCGTGGGGGGGCTGCTGAAACCTGACCGCTGACCCCTCAACACCCAGCAAAACCTCCCCCAATCTCCCCCAAACACCCAGCAAAACCTCCCCCAATATCTCTCCCCAAACACCTACCAAAACCTCCCCCCAATCTCCCCCAATATATCTCCCTAAACACCCAGCAAAACCTCCCCCAATCTCCCCCAATATCTCCTAAACCCCCAGCAAAACCCCCCCCAATCTCCCCCAATATCTCCCTAAACACCCAGCAAAACCTCCCCCAATCTCCCCCAATATCTCCCTAAACATCCAGCAAAACCTCCCTCAATCTCCCCCAACATCTCCCTAAACACCCAGCAAAACCTCCCCCAATCTCCCCCAATATCTCCCTAAACACCCATCAAAACCTCCCCCAATATCTCGTCCAAACACCCACCAAACCCTCCCCCCATCCCCCCAAACACCCACCAAAACCTCCCCCAAACACCCACCAAAACCTCCCCCAATCTCACCCAAAGCACCTACCGAAACCTCCCCCAATCTCCCCCAATATCCCTCCCCAAACTCCCACCAAAACCTCCCCCAATCTCTCCCCCAAACACCCACCAAAACCTCCCTCAATCTCTCCCCCAAACACCCACCAAAAGCCTCCCCCAATATCTCTCCCCAAACACCCAACAAAACCTCCCCCAATATCTCTCCCCCAAACACCCAACAAAACCTCCCCCAATCTCCCCCAATTTCTCCCCCAAACACCCACCAAAACCTCCCCCAATATCTCCCCCAAACACCCATCAAAAGCCTCCCCCAATATCTCGTCCAGACACCCACCAAACCTCCCCCTAATCCCCCCCAAACACCCACCAAGGCCTTCCCCCAAACACCCACCAAAGCCTCCCCCAATCTCACCCAAAACACCTACCGAAAGCCTCCCCCAGTCTCCCCCAATATCTCCCCCAAAGCTCCCACCAAAAGCCTCCCCCTAATCTCTCCCCCAAAGCACCCACCAAAGACCTCCCTCAATCTCTCCCCCAAACACCCACCAAAAGCCTCCCCCAATATCTCTCCCCCAAACACCCAACAAAAGCCTCCCGCAATATCTCTCCCCAAACACCCAACAAAACCTCCCCCCAATCTCCCCAATTTCTCTCCCCAAACACCCATCAAAACCTCCCCCAATATCTCCCCCAAACACCCATCAAAACCTCCCCCAATATCTCGTCCAAACACCCACCAAACCCTCCCCCAATCCCCCCCCCCAAACACCCACCAAAAGCCTCCCCCAAACACCCACCAAAAGCCTCCCCCAATCTCACCCAAACACCTACCGAAACCTCCCCCAAACTCCCCCCAATATCTCTCCCCAAACTCCCACCAAAAGCCTCCCCCAATCTCCCCCCAAACCCCCACCAAAACCTCCCTCAATCTCTCCCCCAAACACCCACCAAAACCTCCCCTAATCTCACCCAAACTCTCCAAACTCCCCCTGGAATCTCCCCCAAAGACCCAGCTCAACCTCCCCCAAACTCCCCCCTAAAGCCTACACATATAAAAGTTATTTTGCATGATTGTGGATTTGTTTGATTCCAGTTTCTCAACCTGAGGCTCGGGGTCCATCACGGGGCCCATGATGAGCAGACGGGCTCTGAAAGACTCGCTCGCTGTGACCTTACGTTTATCTCGGGACCTCCTGGGGGGTCTAACCCCGGAGGTTGGGAACCTCACAACTCTTCTTTCTGAAAACACACAAATCCCCCAAACAAAGAAACGTTTTCCCACATAGGACTTGTGTACAGAAGTGAAGTTCTGATACACAAGTATGTACTTTATTGTACATACTTGTACTTTAGAGTACATACTTGTGTGAAGTTTCCTGGTTCCTGTATCGACTCTAAATCATCGAATGTGCGTTCGCTCAGCTCGTGTTCTTCCAAACTTTCCCAGAGGTCTAATTTCTTTCTCATTCCCTTTATTCAAACCCATCTAAAGCCCTGGCTCCCCCCTCCTCTCCCACCCCAACATGGCCCTAATCCCCCCTCTCTTTCTCTCTGGGGATCAGGGCAGATTTGGGGCGATGCAGTCGTGTGACCAAACGCCAGCTTTAGGTTTTTATATTCAGCTGCAGCTCTGTGTGTTCACAGAGGATCACGCAAGAGTTCAACAATCACATTCATCATTCATTCCAGCAGTCTGCAGCTTCTATCACTCACGGATTTTACTCTTATTATTTTATTTCACCCTCATGTTGTCCTCGGGTCAAATTTGATCCGTTTTCTAAGTTTTTTTATATCAGAAAATATGGGATGTTGATAAAGTTCCGAAAATGTAAAAAAAAAAAAAACATCAACATTAAAAAAAGCAACATCAAAAAACAATTAAAAAAACAGTCAAAACTGCAAAAAATACCCGTCAAAAATAAGCACCCAAAAACATTCACTAAAGTGACTAAAACATTGGGAAAAAGCAAGAAAAAAAAAGTCAGAAAAAGTGATTAAAAAGTTGAAAAAATTGACTAAAACAATGGGGAAAAATAAACTAAAATGTAAAATACTAAACTTTGAATAACATGACTGAAAATATTGAGATTGGGACAACAAAAAGTGTTTTTTTTCATGCAACCTGAGGGTGAAAGGTGCATTTGTCTCCAAGTTTCTAGAATAATCTGGATCTGTGATGCTGAATGTGTCCCAGGAACAAAGGAAAGGTTTCTCTCTACGAATTTAAAAAAACACGTTGATTAAAGTTTGTACTTTTTCTATCATTTTGTTTTTCCTCCTTTAAAGAGATGAACTCATTGTTACACTCAGACTGAAGCAACTGGTCCCTATCTCTCCCCTAAAATCTCCCTCAATCTCCCCCAAACACCCCCTAAAATCTCCCTCAATCTCCCCCAAACACCCCCTAAAAGTAGCAGAGTCATCAGACTGAAGCCACTGGTCTGAGTCCACATGTTGACATGTTTCTGCTGTTATGAAACAGAAATGAACACATCAAGAGGAGGTGATGAAGAGGAGGC
>CM046796.1:801438-813938 GCA_025617405.1 Perca schrenkii
TAATTTAGTACTGAGTTTGACTTACTATGGCTGGGCTAACAGAAAGTTCAAATTGTATTATGCTGTAATACCATCTCCCACCAGGAGGGGTGCATCATTGACTGAGTTAAATTTTCATTATGCTGCAATACCATTTATTACCAGGAGGGGCACATGTTCACAGAAAAGTTCACACACTTGCAATACCACCGTTTGCCAGTAGGACGTCAGCGTCTTACACACACACACATTTTTTCTCATGAAAAACCCCCCCAAAGAGGACTTTGGAGTTATTGATACTGGGCATATCAGGAAGCTGTTTTCTATGCTTTGAGAGGGGTCTGCCCGTGGGGACCCTGATTTTGGTCCCCACTGTGACACGAGTCCCCACCTTGTGTGTGTGTATTCAGGTCAAGGTCCTCATCGGTATAGAAATGCGAGTACACACACACACACACACACACACAAAGACACACACACACACACACACACACACACACACACACACACACACACACACACACAAGTCTGTTTCACTGTCTTTGTGGGGACCCGTCATTGACATAATGCATTCCCTAGCTCCTTACCCTCACCTTAACCATCACAACTAAATGCCTAACCTTAACCCTTACCCTCACCTTAACCATCACAACTAAATGCCTAACCTTAACCCTTACCCTCACCTTAACCATCACAACTAAATGCCTAACCTTAACCCTTACCCTCACCTTAACCATCACAACTAAATGCCCAACCTTAACCCTTACCCTAACCTTAACCATCACAACTAAATGTCTAACCTTAACCCTTACCCTAACCTTAACCATCACAACTAAATGTCTAACATTAACCCTTACCCTCACCTTAACCATCACAACTAAATGCCTAACCTTAACCCTTACCCTAACCTTAACCATCACAACTAAATGCCTAACCTTAACCCTTACCCTAACCATAACCTAATTATGTCCCTAATCCTAAAACCAAGTCTTAACCCTCAAACAGCTCTTTAATGTTGTGGGGTCCAACTTTGGGACCCACAAGGCCGTGCAGACCCCACAAGTATACTGTATTCTCCGGTTTTTGGACCCCACGAATATAGTAAAACAGGTACACAGAGACACACACACACGTACACACACACACACACACACACACACACACACATCATACAGAGACACACACACACACACACACACACACACACACACACACACACACACACACACGAGACACACAGAGCACACACACACACACACACACACACACACACACACACACACACACACACACACACACACACACACACACACACACACACACACACACACACACACACACACACACTCATACAGAGACACACACGCCCATACACATACACACACACACAGAGACACACACAGAGACACCACACACACACACATACACACACACACACACACACACACACACACACACACACACATACATACAGAAACACACACACACACACATACATACATACAGAGACACACACACACACACACACACACACACACAGACACACACACACACACAAAGACACAAGTCTGTTTCACTATATTTGTGGGGACCCATCATTGACATAATGCATTCCCTAGCTCCTTACCCTCACCTTAACCATCACAACTAAATGACTAACCTTAACCCTTACCCTCACCTTAACCATCACAACTAAATGTCTAACCTTAACCCTTACCCTCACCTTAACCATCACAACTAAATGACTAACCTTAACCCTTACCCTAACCTTAACCATCACAACTAAATGTCTAACCTTAACCCTTACCCTCACCTTAACCATCACAACTAAATGTCTAACCTTAACCCTTACCCTAACCTTAACCATCACAACTAAATGCCTAACCTTAACCCTTACCCTCACCTTAACCATCACAACTAAATGCCTAACCTTAACCCTTACCCTCACCTTAACCATCACAACTAAATGTCTAACCTTAACCCTTACCCTCACCTTAACCATCACAACTAAATGTCTAACCTTAACCCTTACCCTCACCTTAACCATCACAACTAAATGTCTAACCTTAACCCTTACCCTCACCTTAACCATCACAACTAAATGTCTAACCTTAACCCTTACCCTCACCTTAACCATCACAACTAAATGTCTAACCTTAACCCTTACCCTCACCTTAACCATCACAACTAAATGCCTAACCTTAACCCTTACCCTCACCTTAACCATCACAACTAAATGCCTAACCTTAACCCTTACCCTCACCTTAACCATCACAACTAAATGTCTAACCTTAACCCTTACCCTCACCTTAACCATCACAACTAAATGTCTAACCTTAACCCTTACCCTCACCTTAACCATCACAACTAAATGCCTAACCTTAACCCTTACCCTCACCTTAACCATCACAACTAAATGCCTAACCTTAACCCTTACCCTCACCTTAACCATCACAACTAAATGCCTAACCTTAACCCTTACCCTAACCTTAACCATCACAACTAAATGTCTAACCTTAACCCTTACCCTAACCTTAACCATCACAACTAAATGTCTAACCTTAACCCTTACCCTCACCTTAACCATCACAACTAAATGTCTAACCTTAACCCTTACCCTCACCTTAACCATCACAACTAAATGTCTAACCTTAACCCTTACCCTCACCTTAACCATCACAACTAAATGCCTAACCTTAACCCTTACCCTCACCTTAACCATCACAACTAAATGTCTAACCTTAACCCTTACCCTCACCTTAACCATCACAACTAAATGTCTAACCTTAACCCTTACCCTCACCTTAACCATCACAACTAAATGCCTAACCTTAACCCTTACCCTCACCTTAACCATCACAACTAAATGCCTAACCTTAACCCTTACCCTCACCTTAACCATCACAACTAAATGTCTAACCTTAACCCTTACCCTCACCTTAACCATCACAACTAAATGCCTAACCTTAACCCTTACCCTCACCTTAACCATCACAACTAAATGCCTAACCTTAACCCTTACCCTAACCTTAACCATCACAACTAAATGTCTAACCTTAACCCTTACCCTAACCTTAACCATCACAACTAAATGTCTAACCTTAACCCTTACCCTCACCTTAACCATCACAACTAAATGTCTAACCTTAACCCTTACCCTCACCTTAACCATCACAACTAAATGTCTAACCTTAACCCTTACCCTCACCTTAACCATCACAACTAAATGTCTAACCTTAACCCTTACCCTAACCTTAACCATCACAGCTAAATGTCTAACCTTAACCCTTACCCTAACCTTAACCATCACAACTAAATGTCTAACCTTAACCCTTACCCTCACCTTAACCATCACAACTAAATGCCTAACCTTAACCCTTACCCTCACCTTAACCATCACAACTAAATGCCTAACCTTAACCCTTACCCTAACCTTAACCATCACAACTAAATGCCTAACCTTAACCCTTACCCTCACCTTAACCATC
This sequence comes from Perca schrenkii, assembly GCA_025617405.1. Classification (NCBI taxonomy): domain Eukaryota; kingdom Metazoa; phylum Chordata; class Actinopteri; order Perciformes; family Percidae; genus Perca; species Perca schrenkii. Next base: position 804,906 of record CM046796.1, read on the forward strand.
ACAACTAAATGTCTAACCTTAACCTTTACCTAACCTTAACCATCACAACTAAATGCCTAACCTTAACCCTTACCCTCACCTTAACCATCACAACTAAATGCCTAACCTTAACCCTTACCCTCACCTTAACCATCACAACTAAATGCCTAACCTTAACCCTTACCCTAACCTTAACCATCACAACTAAATGCCTAACCTTAACCCTTACCCTAACCTTAACCATCACAACTAAATGTCTAACCTTAACCCTTACCCTCACCTTAACCATCACAACTAAATGTCTAACCTTAACCCTTACCCTAACCTTAACCATCACAACTAAATGCCTAACCTTAACCCTTACCCTCACCTTAACCATCACAACTAAATGCCTAACCTTAACCCTTACCCTAACCATAACCATCACAACTAAATGTCTAACCTTAACCCTTACCCTAACCATAACCTAATTATGTCCCTAATCCTAAAACCAAGTCTTAACCCTCAAACAGCTCTTTAATGTTGTGGGGTCCAACTTTGGGACCCACAAGGCTGTGCTGACCCCACAAGTATACTGTATTCTCCGGTTTTTGGACCCCACGAATATAGTAAAACAGGTACACAGAGACACACACACACGTACACACACACACACACACACACACACACACACCAGCACGGTGTCCAAAGTGAGGTCTGAGGCCTGCAGGAGGCCCTGCTGACGGCTGCTGTGGGCCACAACAAAACATAACTATAAGTATAACTATAAGAAATAATAATACGTAGTGCAGAGGCCATCAGACCAAAGACACTAGTCTCAATCTCTCCCCTAAAACCTCCCCCAATCTCTCCCCTAAAACCTCCCCCCAGTCTCCCCCCAATCTCTCCCTAAAACCTCCCCCAGTCTCCCCCCAATCTCTCCCCTAAAACCTCCCCCAAGTCTCCCCCCAATCTCTCCCCTAAAACCTCCCAAGTCTCCCCCCAATCTCTCCCCTAAAACCTCCCCAAGTCTCCCATCTCCCCTAAAACCTCCCCTGTCTCCCTCAATATCTCCACTAAAACCTCCCCCAGTCTCCCCCCAATCTCTCCCCTAAAACCTCCCCAGTCTCCCCCAATCTCTCCCTAAAACCTCCCCAGTCTCCCCCCAATCTCTCCCCTAAAACCTCCCCCAGTCTCCCCAATCTCTCCCCTAAAACCTCCCCAAGTCTCCCCCAATCTCTCCCCTAAAACCTCCCCTGTCTCCCCCAATATCTCCACTAAAACCTCCCCCCAGTCTCCCCCCAATCTCTCCCCTAAAACCTCCCCCAGTCTCCCCCAATCCCCCCCCTAAAACCTCCCCCCAGTCTCCCCCAATCTCTCCCCTAAAACCTCCCCCAGTCTCCCCCAATCTCTCCCCTAAAACCTCCCCAAGTCTCCCCCAATCTCTCCCCTAAAACCTCCCCTGTCTCCCTCAATATCTCCACTAAAACCTCCCCCCAGTCTCCCCCAATCTCTCCCCTAAAACCTCCCCCAGTCTCCCCCAATCCCCCCCCTAAAACCCCCCCCCAGTCTCCCCCAATCTCTCCCCTAAAACCTCCCCCAGTCTCTCCCCTAAACGATGATCAGTGACATCTTCCTCTCTTTCTGTATGTCTGTCTGACCAGTGAATGTCCCTCTGAGAATCTGAACCCAGTGAGCGTCTTGTTGCTGTAACAGCGTGTTCCATAAAGTTGGAGCAGTTTGAAGCGAGCGTTGCGGCAGCGCCACATTCCTGAGTGTCTGAACTCGCCTCGCTGAGATTTAGATATCCAGGAAGTTTTTAAAAGCTAGTTAAGTGCTATTCAGCCGCGCTGAAAGGCCAAGCTTTGAAAAAAGCCAAAACGAGAGTATAAAGAGCGTGGCAGCGGGGGCTCGCGGACAGGCGAAACATCGCCATTATGGGATGGATGCCACCTCTCCACGGCGACAGAAAGCCCTCCCCAGATGGCCGCGCCGAGTTGGTCGGCTGAAGCTTTCACTCGGGGACAAAAGCTATCTAATTGAGAACAAACTGTCAGTGAAAGAGACGAGACCGTGACCGGAGAGGGGCCGCCAGCCTCGGTCTGAAGAAGTAGTCAGATTACTTCAGTAAAAGTACTAATACCACACAGTAAAAATACTCTGTTACAGTAAAAGTCCTGCAGTGAAAATGTCCCTTTTAGTAAAAGTCTGTAAGCCGGGCTGTACACACACGCATACGCGCCTGGAGCAGGTGTGTTTAAGGCGTGTACGAAACCACTTTAGCTAGTTTAACCGTGGAAAAAAGGGTCAGTGTTTAGGGCGCCTGGTCCTAAAGGGTTGTCCTTAGTGTCTTCATTAATCAGAGGTGTGTTTAGGGCATAACATGCAATCAACCAATCAGAGATCATCTCCCATTCCCTTTAAAAGCCAGGCGCGTTTGGACCTTGGAGCTTTGCTATTATGATGGAGGATTTACACCCTAACATTTTTATTTGTAATGTTCTGCATGTGTGTGTGTGTGTGTGTGTGTGTGTGTGTGTGTGTGTGTGTGTGTAACAAGCATAGTGTGTGCGCGCTGTGCACGAGCCTAGGAGCATCTTACTAATGCTCTGTTAAAATAACAATGAAATGCTGCGTTATTGACTTATAGACCAGGTTTTTGGTGGTCAATGGTGAGATCACTTCCCGCTGCCTCAAGATAGCAATACTCCCAGAATGCACCTGCACCTGAACACACCTCCCTGTGAGACCAGCACGTCCAGAATGCACCTGAACACACCTCCCTGTAAGACCAGCACGCCCAGAATGCACCTGAACACACCTCCCTGTAAGACCAGCACGCCCAGAATGCACCTGAACACACCTCCCTGGTGTTGTCAGTTTCCCTCGCTGGACAGGAAACCAGCAAAGACACTTGGGTCGGGCTCTGTGCTGCGCCGGGTGTAAAATAGGACCCTAAGGACAGTACTGGAGTAAATGTCCATAGTTACATTCCACCGCTGCTCGCTGCCCCCCCTGTGGCCCCCACAGCCCTGCGGCCCCCTCAGACCTCTTGTGACTGACACAAGAGGTCGCAGAGGAAAACACGCGAACACAAAGGCCTTTCTCTGCAGACACAGGAATCAGCCGACTGTCAAGTGTGGAGAGGAGACTCTGAATGGACAGAGAGACAGATAAGTGTGAGGTCTGAGGTGGAGGAAGGGGGAGAGAAGTCTGGGGGGGGAGGAAGAGGGGTCTGAGGACGGTCCTGAAACCACAGGGATGGTTCAAACTGCAACTACATCTGCAGCATCTGCAGCTACAGTACAGGCCAAAAGTTTGGACACACCTTCTCATTCAATGCGTTTCCTTTTTATTTTCATGACTATTTACATTGTAGATTCTCACTGAAGGCATCAAAACTATGAATGAACACATATGGAATTATGTACTTAACAAAAAAGTGTGAAATAACTGAAAACATGTCTTATATTTTAGATTCTTCAAAGTAGCCACCCTTTGCTTTTTTTGATAACTCTGCAAACCCTTGGTGTTCTCTCAATGAGCTTCATGAGGTAGTCACCTGAAATGGTTTTACCTTCACAGGTGTGCTTTGTCAGGGTTCATTAGTGGAATTATTTCCCTTATTAATAAAAAAGCAAAGGGTGGCTACTTTGAAGAATCTAAAATATAAGACATGTTTTCAGTTATTTCACACTTTTTTGTTAAGTACATAATTCCATATGTGTTCATTCATAGTTTTGATGCCTTCAGTGAGAATCTACAATGTAAATAGTCATGAAAATAAAAATGAAACACATTGAATGAGAAGGTGTGTCCAAACTTTTGGCCTGTACTGTACGTCTCGGGCCAAACTGTTCACACTGTTAGTTTGGTCTAGGGGGAGGGGGGGGGAAAGGGGAGGAGAGATCTAAGGGGGGAGGAAGGGGGAAAGAGGGGGAGGAGGGAGGGGGGGCTGATCTGAAAACACAGTCCGATTTCCGAGGTTTTTGTCGCATTTTTTCCACATTTTGGTAGTTCATGGGCGGATGGGGGAGAAGGGGGAGGAGGAAGTGGGTGGGGGGGAGGAGGTGGGTGGGGGGAGGCTGATCTGAGGACAGTCCTGAAACCACAGTGACAGTTCAAACTGCAGCTAAACATCTGAAACTACACAACTGCACAATGGTTTTGTATTTTTTTCCGACGTTTTTGTCTGTTTTTGACATTTTTGTCACATTCGTTGACCTAATCTCAATAATCTCAATAAACTCAATAATATCAATAATCTCAATAAACTCAATAATCTCAATAAACTCAATAATCTCAAAAAACTCAATAATCTCAATAAACTCAATAATCTCAAACAGGACTTCTTACTATCTAACGTTACGTCTTGTGGAGTTTTTGTCGCCAAACATCTGCAGCTAAACATCTGCAGGAAGTCTACGCTGGCCGACAGGAAGCCATCCCAACCCGTTGGTTGTTGATTTTAGACTTTTGATTTATCGTCAGGCTATTTCGTTGTTGTTTTTTCAACATTTTTGATGTTTTTTTTTCCATCTTTTTGCTGTAGTTGTATCCCTGTTCTGAAGTTTTTGTGTCTGTCCCGTGAGCAGGCCAGTGTTTGCCTGAAGCCCTCCTCTGCTGGCGGTGTTTTCAGGAGCGTAAGGTGTGAGATGAGAAAGGAGAGCAGCTCCAGCACCAACAGAGCTGAATGGTCATTGTGCGGGTCACAAAGACTCGCCGGGCTCAATGGGCGCCACACAAAGGCCTCGGAGCACGCAGAGAGAGGCAGCACTCGAGTCTGACCGACTCGTCATCAATCAGCCCATCAGCCCTGATTTACATGTCACAGACATCAATCACCCCCCCAATCTGAAGGAATGTCCCCCAAACACTCACACCACCACTTACACTCCACTTCTCCACGCCTTTCTCAACGCTTTGGACACCTTTGGCGTGGTTTTTTCAAGGTTTTTGACGCTGTTTTTTAACATTTGCTCCGTGTTTTCTAGGGATTTTTTAAAGGTTTTTGACACTTTTTTCTCTTGTTTTTTCCAACCCATTTATCAACGCTGGATGAGGTTTTGTCCCTTTTTTTTCTGTGTCCTGTTTCTAGCGCTAGCGTTAGCTGCTAACTGAAGGGAGAGTCTGCCGTCCCTCCAGATGAAGGTCTCCGGTCCTCGGAGGTCTGGGCTAGTCTCCGCTGGAAGTCTCTCTGCAGAAGGCTTGGACATCAGCAACTTCTCCTCTTTAGCATTTAGCTTAGCACGGCATCATAGCACAAAACTGTCTGATGGACAGAGGGAGGGAGGACAGAGGGAGGGAGGGACAGAGGGATGGACAGAGGGATGGAGGGACAGAGGTATGGACAGACGGAGGGACAGAGGGATGGAGGGACAGAGGGATGGAGGGAGGGATGGACAGATGGAGGGAGGACAGAGGGATGGTGGACAGAGGGATGGTGGACAGAGGGATGGACAGAGGGTGAGATGGAGGGATGGAGGAAAGAGGTAGGGAGGGATGGACAGAGGGATGGAGGGATGGACAGAGGGATGGAGGGACAGAGAGAGAGAGTTGGAGGGATGGACAGAGAGAGAGTTGGAGGGATGGACAGAGAGAGAGATGGAGGGATGGACAGAGAGAGAGATGGAGGGATGGACAGAGGGAGGGAGGAGGACGATGCACTGATTATTCCTCCCCTCTAAGTCCTCCCATCTGTCCCAGTTTTCTGCCGGCATGAACCTCTTTCAGCAGCCTGCAGCCCCCAAACACAGAGCTGGGGGGGGCAGGGGGGGAGGGGGAGACCCTCAGACCCCCCCCATATACCCCCCCCCCGACCGGCCCCCCGATTGTGTCCCTGCTCACCAAAACACTTCTCTATAGCTTTTTGATTGGCTTTCAATCGCCACGCCACTGACACGGTTCTCTGTGTGTGTGTGTGTGTGTCTGTGTGTGTGTGTGTGTGTGTGTGTGTGTCTATGTGTGTGTGTGTGTCTGTGTGTGTGTGTGTCTGTGTGTGTGTGTGTCTGTGTGTGTGTGTGTGTGTGTGTGTGTGTGTGTGTGTGTGTCTGTGTGTGTGTGTGTGTCTGTGTGTGTGTGTGTCTGTGTGTGTGTGTGTCTGTGTGTGTGTGTGTCTGTGTGTGTGTGTGTCTGTGTGTGTGTCTGTGTGTGTGTGTGTGTCTGTGTGTGTGTGTGTGTCTGTGTGTGTGTGTGTCTGTGTGTCTGTGTGTGTGTGTGCGTCTGTGTGTGTGTATGTGTGTATGTGTGTGTGTGTGGGCTTAGTAAGGAGATTTAGTGCAGGGTGGGTGGGTGGTGGGGGGGCACAGAGGTGATTTTTCAGAGGGAGGAGAAGGAAAGTAAAAACTGGGACAGATGGGACTGATTGTTGCTCTGTACGCAAATTAAAGAGTGAGACATCTGCAGAGAGAGAGAGAGAGACAGAGGGAGAGAGAAGAGAGAGAGATAGAGGGAGAGAGAGACAGAGGGAGAGAGAAGAGAGAGAGACAGAGGGAGAGAGAGACAGAGAGAGAGACAGAGGGAGAGAGAGATAGAGGGAGAGAGAGAGAGAGTATCTGAATAATATGACCATGTGTGTGTTTGAGGCTCACATTACAATGGATAGTCTGTTTTTTGCAACAAGTGCTAATATTTCTAGTTATTCTGTGTCTTATACGTGCTGCTGTAACTATCTCTCTCTCTCCATCTATCTATCTATCTATCTATCTATCTATCTATCTATCTATCTATCTATCTATCTATCTATCTATCTAACAGGTGTATGGAGCGAAACAGATCCCAGTGAATGTATGAAATTCATCATTATTCGTATGAATTCAAATCTGCCCAGAAATTAATCCAACATTCTACAAAACTTCCAAAATAAGAGCTGTAAAATAAATTAAAGGAACCTTTGAACTGGAGGAGATAAAAGAAAGAGGAACATTACCATACATACATCTCTCAGAGGTCACACACACACACACACACACACACACACACACACACACACACACCCCACTCTGTCAGTATGACAGAACGAGGTCATCAGATTACTGCTGTTGGGTTATTGGAGCGTCTGAGAACACAAGATGGACGGTGCAACTTGTAGCACAACTGCCACTAAAATGCTGAAAGAAGTGACAAAAAACTTTTTAAGTGACAAAAACATTAAAGAAAGTGACAATATTTAAAAGAAAATATATAAACACTGGAAAAAGCACAATAAAAACAGAAAACATACTGTTAAATTGTTAAAATATTCCACATCACAATGCTTTTTTCATATTTTTTTTATGCCTATAGATGCTTTTCTATTCATTCAGTAATGACCTGTGTGTGTCTGTGTGTGTGTGTGTCTGTGTGTGTATCTTTGTTGTAAACTGGGTCTGCCAGTCTGAACTCATGAATGTCTCTTTGTCTCTTATGTAGGTCTAATGTCACCTGCTTCTCTCTCGCTGTCAGCTGATCATCACAACAACAACATCTATGTCACAGACAGCGCTGGAATGTAACTGAGTACTCCACTCCTGTACTACAGTCCAAACGTTGAGCTACTTTCAGAGAGAAATATTGTACTTTTTACTTTGTGACACTTTTTATTTGATATTTTTGTCACTTCTTTTGATGTTTCTGAAGTTTTTATTGTTTTCAGAAGTTAACCGAGCAGCTTTGTCTGAGAGAATTGTACACACACAATACACACACACACATACACACAGACAGAGACACACACACAAACACACACACATACATACACATACACACACACAGCTGATAAAGATATATATACTAACTTATAAAATAGGTCTAACAGAAAATGTGTATTTTAACTGTAGCTACACACATCATTACCGTTTCTAGTTACAGGACAAAGTGCCGGTAATGAGCTGAAAGAACTTTTTCTGTTGTTGACAGATTTTATTCCAACGCTGCGGTTGCAGACTGTACTCCGGTGGTTCGTCTGACACCTCTTCTCCCCACGGGCCACTTGTGAGTGGGAGAAGAAAAGAGTTCATCACAGTTAAGAGATCGCAGGACTCAGAGGTGACATGATCCCTCTGAGGGATCACTTTCAGCCCTTTACTACACCTTATTAACACACACACACTCACAGAGACAAAGACCTGAGCTGGCTCAGAGAACAGCAACACAACTCTTCCAACAGCAACACAACTCTTCCAACAGCAACACAACTTCCCCAACAGCAACACAACTCCTCCAACAGCAACACAACTCCTCCAACAGCAACACAACTCCTCCAACAGCAACACAACTTCTCCAACAGCAACACAACTCCTCCAACAGCAACACAACTCCTCCAACAGCAACACAACTCCTCCAACAGCAACACAACTCCTCCAACAGCTACACAACTCTTCCAACAGCAACAGCAACTCCAACAGCAACACAACTCCTCCAACAGCTACACAACTCCTCCAACAGCAACACAACTCTTCCAACAGCAACACAACTCCAACAGCAACACAACTCCTCCAACAGCTACACAACTCCTCCAACAGCAACACAACTCTTCCAACAGCAACACAACTCCAACAGCAACACAACTCCTCCAACAGCAACACAACTCCTCCAACAGCTACACAACTCCTCCAACAGCAACACAACTCCTCCAACAGCTACACAACTCCTCCAACAGCAACACAACTCCTCCAACAGCAACACAACTCCTCCAACAGCAACACAACTCCTCCAACAGCAACACAACTCCTCCAACAGCAACACAACTCCTCCAACAGCAACACAACTCCTCCAACAGCAACACAACTCCTCCAACAGCAACACAACTCCTCCAACAGCAACACAACTCCTCCAACAGCAACACAACTCCTCCAACAGCAACACAACTCCTCCAACAGCAACACAACTCCTCCAACAGCAACACAACTCCTCCAACAGCAACACAACTCCTCCAACAGCAACACAACTCCTCCAACAGCAACACAACTCCTCCAACAGCAACACAACTCCTCCAACAGCAACACAACTCCTCCAACAGCAACACAACTCCAACAGCAACACAACTCCAACAGCAACACAACTCCTCCAACAGCAACACAACTCCTCCAACAGCAA
>CM046796.1:818938-823938 GCA_025617405.1 Perca schrenkii
TTCAAAGTTTTGTCGCGTATCCTTTTGGTTTTTCGGCTTTTTTTGACATATTGTTCCAACAGAAGCTGTCAGAGATGGTCTTTTTATCCAGTTTTATCTTTTCTATCTGAACCGGATGAGAAACGTTGCTTCTGTCACAGTATTAAAAACATGAAAACATGTATGGATTTATTCATCAGTTAAGATACAAACAGGCTGTGATATAACGCACATAATACATCCACAGTTTGGCTAAATAAGTGTTAATATTCTCTTTCCAGTGTAACCAGTTCAGACATCAAGAAGTTATTAATAAACACGTGATGACCACGTGACGAAGTCAGAGGAAAAGACCACACTGCACTCTGTTATCTGGCTTTAAACAATACAAAGATATGTAACGATATGATATATCAGCTCCAGTTTGCTGCTGGGTTTCTTCTCCGTGGTGATGGTTTGATTCCCGACATCCACAGCGCTGCGTTGTGGTTCAGAAAGGAGCATCCTCTGCTACGTTTACGCCTCTCCTCCGCGCTACTCAACGAGCATCTTGGAGGTACGGCGGCTGCTACGGAAACTAAAACTTGCGGGTGTTCAATTTGGAACCGATGATCCAACTCGAAAAACCGAATTTTCCAAACGATAGTAAAAAAAGTGGTTCCGGTTCTCGAATGCCCGATCCTGATCCTCTTAGCCTAGAAATCTAGACCACCCTAGCGGCAGCAAATATAATCTGCAGCCAGGGTCAATCTAGCAACTCTCTGTTGACTTGCGAGCTGGAAAAAACTAATTCTACTCAGGCCAATCACATGGTGTATAGAGTGGGTGGGCGGGGCTTATGGCTGCTGCTGCTGCTGGTGAACAGAGGTCTTCTGGAAGACTTGGAGTTCAGATTTTCTTTGAGAAAAGAACAAAGAACGACTTCTTAAAAAAGGAAGATGTGTTCGCAGTTTAAAGTTTAATCTACCAGCTAGCGTTGCTCTGATTGGTTGGAGCGCTATCCTATTGGTGCAGAGGGAATCTGAAAGACAACAGTTTATCCCGCCCCTCAGATTGAGCATTGACCAATGGGGAGTTCCCAGAACTCAACATCTGGATGTGGGTCTGGCTGGTCAGGCTATAGTATCCTCTATAACCCTGAAGAAAAACAGCACCGTGGACACCGCCTGTCAGACATGGTATGGCCTCTCCTCCTCCTCCTCCTCCTCCTCCTGTCAGACATCGTATGGCCTCTCCTCCTCTTCCTCCTCCTGGCTCTTCCTGATGAAGGCAGACGACAGTTCCTGCAGCAGCAGCTCCTGGGACGCCGTGCAGACTCTCTCCGCCACAGAAGACACTCCGTCTCCTTCGGCGCTCGTCTCCAGCGGCTTCACGGAGACGGCGCTGCAGCCGGGGACGATGACGCGCTCCACGTGTCCCGTTTCAAGGGGAACCAGCGTGAGCGGGGGGCTGTCGGGGACCTCCTGCGTCTCGGCGAGGCCGCCCGACAGGAAGCTGGTCTCCAGAGATCTGAGCACCTGCAGGCCGAAGTCTCCCACCTCCTCGTACAGCGGCTCGGGGGGGTCGGCTGACTCGCAGCGCTCCGACAACGAGTCCTCGGGGGGGTCAGCTGACTCCCAACGCTCCGACAACGAGTCCTCGGGGGGGTCATGTGACTCCCAGCGCTCCGACAACGAATCGGGCTGCACCTTCATCGGCTGCACGCAAACATACAGATAGTTTAGTTTAGTTTAGTTTAGTTTGGTTTGGTTTGGTTTGGTTGAGTTTAGTTTGGTTGAGTTTAGTTTAGTAGTTTAGTTTAGTTTAGTAGTTTAGTTTAGTTTGGTTTGGTTGAGTTTAGTTTGGTTGAGTTTAGTTTAGTAGTTTAGTTTAGTAGTTTAGTTTAGTAGTTTAGTTTAGTTTAGTAGTTTAGTTTAGTTTAGTTTAGTTGTTTAGTTTAGTTTAGTAGTTTAGTTTAGTTTAGTAGTTTAGTTTAGTTTAGTTTAGTAGTTTAGTTTAGTAGTTTAGTTTAGTTTAGTAGTTTAGTTTAGTTTAGGGGTGGAACAGTGCAGTTTAGTTGAGTTTAGTTTAGTAGTTTAGTTTAGTAGTTTAGTTTGGTTGAGTTTAGTTTAGTAGTTTAGTTTAGTAGTTTAGTTTGGTTGAGTTTAGTAGTTTAGTATAGTTTGGTTGAGTTTAGTTTAGTAGTTTAGTTTGGTTGAGTTTAGTTTAGTAGTTTAGTTTAGGGGTGGAACAGTGTAGTTTAGTGTACAGTGTGTAGTTTAGGGGTGGAACGGTACACACAGCGTCACGGTTCTGTGCATGAATTTACACGGAGAATACAAGGTATAAAAATAAATAAAACTTGCGTGCAAATGAATGCAATGCGGAACTACTGTTAGATACGTGGGTTCTTTAGGGACACCTAATCTGTAGCCCCGCCTTAGCTCTGAAGCTCTGATCGGCGCCTATGCAGCTGCAGTTATGGTACGGTTGGAGCGCTATCCTATTACGTGCAGGGGGAATTTGAAAGACAACAGTTTATCCCGCCCCTCAGATTGAGCTCCGTCAATGGTGAGATCCCAGACCCAACAGCTGGATGTGGGTCTGGCTTGTCAGGCTATTAATCAGGTGATTTAGTTTGTCTTTGCAGAAAACATTGATGCTGTATTTTCAGTTTTATAGCTGATTGTCTGATTTTGTTTACAAGTTCTAGATGGAGTCTGGAGATGATGTATGGTACTTATTGTTTACTGTTTACATCTTACTTAAACACTTCAGGCTGTTACAGCTAGCTCAGGGGACAGACTGTAGGACACTAGGTGGTACAGCCTGAGACAGCTAGCTCAGGGGACAGACTGTAGGACACTAGGTGGTACAGCCTGAGACAGCTAGCTCAGGGGACAGACTGTAGGACACTAGGTGGTACAGCCTGAGACAGCTAGCTCAGGGGACAGACTGTAGGACACTAGGTGGTACAGCCTGAGACAGCTAGCTCAGGGGACAGACTGTAGGACACTAGGTGGTACAGCCTGAGACAGCTAGCTCAGGGGACAGACTGTAGGACACTAGGGTGGTACAGCCTGAGACAGCTAGCTCAGGGGACAGACTGTAGGACACTAGGTGGTACAGCCTGAGACAGCTAGCTCAGGGGACAGACTGTAGGACACTAGGTGGTACAGCCTGAGACAGCTAGCTCAGGGGACAGACTGTAGGACACTAGGTGGTACAGCCTGAGACAGCTAGCTCAGGGGACAGACTGTAGGACACTAGGTGGTACAGCCTGAGACAGCTAGCTCAGGGGACAGACTGTAGGACACTAGGTGGTACAGCCTGAGACAGCTAGCTCAGGGGACAGACTGTAGGACACTAGGTGGTACAGCCTGAGACAGCTAGCTCAGGGGACAGACTGTAGGACACTAGGTGGTACAGCCTGAGACAGCTAGCTCAGGGGACAGACTGTAGGACACTAGGTGGTACAGCCTGAGACAGCTAGCTCAGGGGACAGACTGTAGGACACTAGGTGGTACAGCCTGAGACAGCTAGCTCAGGGGGACAGACTGTAGGACACTAGGTGGTACAGCCTGAGACAGCTAGCTCAGGGGACAGACTGTAGGACACTAGGTGGTACAGCCTGAGACAGCTAGCTCAGGGGACAGACTGTAGGACACTAGGTGGTACAGCCTGAGACAGCTAGCTCAGGGGACAGACTGTAGGACACTAGGTGGTACAGCCTGAGACAGCTAGCTCAGGGGACAGACTGTAGGACACTAGGTGGTACAGCCTGAGACAGCTAGCTCAGGGGACAGACTGTAGGACACTAGGTGGTACAGCCTGAGACAGCTAGCTCAGGGGGACAGACTGTAGGACACTAGGTGGTACAGCCTGAGACAGCTAGCTCAGGGGACAGACTGTAGGACACTAGGTGGTACAGCCTGAGACAGCTAGCTCAGGGGACAGACTGTAGGACACTAGGTGGTACAGCCTGAGACAGCTAGCTCAGGGGACAGACTGTAGGACACTAGGTGGTACAGCCTGAGACAGCTAGCTCAGGGGACAGACTGTAGGACACTAGGTGGTACAGCCTGAGACAGCTAGCTCAGGGGACAGACTGTAGGACACTAGGTGGTACAGCCTGAGACAGCTAGCTCAGGGGACAGACTGTAGGACACTAGGTGGTACAGCCTGAGACAGCTAGCTCAGGGGACAGACTGTAGGACACTAGGTGGTACAGCCTGAGACAGCTAGCTCAGGGGACAGACTGTAGGACACTAGGTGGTACAGCCTGAGACAGCTAGCTCAGGGGACAGACTGTAGGACACTAGGTGGTACAGCCTGAGACATGCACAATAAAAAAAGAATTGCCTTCTGCATTTTTCTTTTGCTTTTCCCTCCATTGTACCGAACCGTGATGTCTGAACCGAGGTATGAACCGAACCGTGACCTCTGTGTACCGTTCCACCCCTAGTTTGGTTTAGTTTGGTTTAGTTTGGTTTAGTTTGGTTTAGTTTAGTTGAGGGATGCACCGAATCCAGATTTTTTGGGTTCAGCCGAATCCTGAATCCCCTGGTTGAGATTGTGCTGACTCCTCCTCCCATCCTCAGTCCATGAACCCAGTAAACACATCTACGTCATCAAACACACTTCCAGATGTTTCAGACCAGATGTTGTAACAGCGCCCATATTGTGTATAGTTTAGGGTCCTCGTCACCACCAGACTAATCAGCATTGAACAGATTGAACATGTAGCTGGACTTGAATGGCCTTCTTTAGACTGAGAGTACTGCCAAACAACAACTTTTTCTGCTCACCAGATCCATGTCCACTTTCTCACAGCCTGCTGCATTAACCGCTCCACCTACAGAAACACCATCCCGTAATCAACGGTGCTGTCACTACGGCGACCAGCGTAGGGTTCGGTTTGGTGGGAAAAAATTCTAAGGTTTGGCAGAAACCCAACCATGAAAAGCGCTATATAAATTCAATTTATTATTATTATTATTATTATTATTATTATTAAAAAGCCCAATATTCAGCAGAATCTG
>CM046796.1:833938-861438 GCA_025617405.1 Perca schrenkii
TGCATTATGATACTTGTACCTCTGGCACCCAACGTAGTTATTAACGTAGCTATTCACTAAACCATGAATATTTTAGATATTATTTCAGACTCACTGGCGGCGTCCTGCCAGAGGGGGTGCAGGTCGGCCATGACCACGGGGTCGTCCACCTCCCTGAAGAACCTCTTCAGGACGTCAGTCACGTCCTCGATGAAGTGGTCTCCGATCCGCAGCTTCACGTTACGAGCGTCGTTACGGAACTCGTCCATCAGCAGTTTGATCCGGGACCTGGCTCCGTTCTTCCTGTAGATCCCCTCGTGGCCCAGACCTGAAAACACAACAGACACATACACACACACACACACACACACACACACACACACACACACACACACACACACACACACACACACACACACACACCACACACACACACACACACACACACACACACACACACACACACACACACACACACACACACACACACACACACACACACAACTAATAACTAGGGATGCACCGAATCCAGATTTTTGGGGTTTCAGATGAATACCGAATCCACTGGTGAAGATTCTGCTGAATCCTCGTCCCATCCTCAGTCCATTAGCACAGGCCCACTTTTTCGGTGTAGGGCAAAGCTGGTAATGGTCGTCTGGTTAACACCAGTTTTTAGCTGTGACTGTCCTTCCTTTGCTGTACCTGAAGTTGCTGCATTCTGGCTGCTGTCTGGAGATTCCTTCATGCACAACTCGTATTCTTCCAGATGTTTCAGACCAGATGTTATAACAGCAGCCATGTTGTGTATAGTTTAGGGTCCTCGTCACCACCAGACCAATCAGCATTGAACAGATTGAACATGTAGCTGGACTAGAATGGCCTTCTTTTAGACTGAGAGTACTGCCAAACAGCAACTTTTTCTGCTCACCAGATCCATGTCCGCTTCCTCACAGCCTACTGCATTGAACGCTCCACCTACGTAAACACCTTCCCGTAATCAACGTCGCTGTCACTACGGCGACCAGCGGAGCACGTGTAGTGCAAGCGTAGGGTTCGGTTTGGTGGGAAAAGAGCCCAATATTCAGCCCAATCAGAAGCCCAATCCTGGATTCGGTGCAACACTGGTATTAACCCTTCAACACCTAACAAAAAAAGCGATGGAAAACTTTAAAAAAAAACAACAAAAAAAACTTAAAAAAGGTCAATAATCTGGCCGTGAAGGTGAGGCTGCAAAACTTTTAAAATGCAACCAAAAAAGTCTTGAGAACATCAAAACGAGACACAAAAACATTAAAAAAAATGACAACTTTGAAAAAAACGACAAAATCTAACTTTAACTCTTCCTCACTGTACTGCGTGATGAAGACGAGGCAGCACACACACAGTACAGGCCAAAAGTTTGGACACACCTTCTCATTCAATGCGTTTCCTTTTTATTTTCATGACTATTTACATTGTAGATTCTCACTGAAGGCATCAAAACTATGAATGAACACATATGGAATTATGTACTTAACAAAAAAGTGTGAAACAACTGAAAACATGTCTTATATTTTAGATTCTTCAAAGTAGCCACCCTTTGCTTTTTTTGATAACTCTGCAAACCCTTGGTGTTCTCTCAATGAGCTTCATGAGGTAGTCACCTGAAATGGTTTTACCTTCACAGGTGTGCTTTGTCAGGGTTCATTAGTGGAAGTTTTTCCCTTATTAATAAAAAAGCAAAGGGTGGCTACTTTGAAGAATCTAAAATATAAGACATGTTTTCAGTTATTTCACACTTTTTTGTTAAGTACATAATTCCATATGTGTTCATTCATAGTTTTGATGCCTTCAGTGAGAATCTACAATGTAAATAGTCATGAAAATAAAAAGGAAACGCATTGAATGAGAAGGTGTGTCCAAACTTTTGGCCTGTACGGTATATTAATATATATATATGAATGTGTAACTGACCGTACTGCGTGATGAAGGAGAGGCAGCTGTCTACGATGATGGGGATGTCGTTCCTGCTCAGCTGCTGGTCTCTCAGAGAGTTTCCTTTCCCCCCCGACGCTCGCTGGATGTCTGAGTACCACAGAGAGAAATCGGTCCGCCCAACGCCCTGCAGGTGCAGCGTCCTGAAACAGGGACACACACAGGAAGTTACATCATCAGAAACAGGGAGACACACAGGAAGTTACATCATCAGAAACAGGGAGACACACAGGAAGTTACATCATCAGAAACAGGGAGACACACAGGAAGTTACATCAGAGAGGGCATGTGGCCATACTGTCTATGCATGTGGCACGTGCCAGTGCCGTGTACTTCTGCTACTTCTGTACGCCAATTGTGATTGTGTGTGAGTTGACGCCGTAGCAGGAAGAGGAAGAATGTTTGAGGGAAAAACACAGAGACCAGGGCTCGATTCCCGCAAGTCACGTTTGCTTTCCCCGTTCTTCTTTTCCTAAATCCAACTGTTTCTTTTACGTTATTTTATATATTTGACATCTATATTTACGTTATTTTATATATTTCACGTCTATATTTACATTATTTTATATATTTTACATCTATATTTACGTTATTTTATATTTTTCACGTCTACATTTACATTATTTTATATATTTTACGTCTATATTTACGTTATTTTATATATTTTAAATCTATGTTTACATTATTTTACATCTATATTTACATTATTTTATATATTTTACATCTATAGTTACGTTATTTTATATATTTTACATCTATATTTACATTATTTTATATATTTTACGTCTATATTTACGTTATTTTATATATTTTACATCTATATTTACGTTATTTTATATTTTTCACGTCTATATTTACATTATTTTATATATTTTACGTCTATATTTACGTTATTTTATATATTTTACATCTATGTTTACATTATTTTACATCTATATTTACATTATTTTATATATTTTACATCTATAGTTACGTTATTTTATATATTTTACATCTATATTTACATTATTTTATATATTTTACGTCTATATTTACGTTATTTTATATATTTTACATCTATATTTACGTTAATTTATATTTTTCACGTCTATATTTACATTATTTTATATATTTTACGTCTATATTTACGTTATTTTATATATTTTACATCTATGTTTACATTATTTTACATCTATAGTTACGTTATTTTATATATTTCACGTCTAGATTTACGTTATTATATTTTATGTCTATATTTACATTATTTTATATATTTAACATCTATATTTACGTTACTTTATATATTTTACATCTATATTTACGTTATTTTATATATTTTACATCTATATTTACGTTATTTTATATATTTCACGTCTATATTTACGTTATTATGTATATTTTATGTCTATATTTACATTATTTTATATATTTAACATCTATATTTATGTTATTTTATATATTTTACATCTATATTTACATTATTTTATATATTTTACATCTATATTTACATTATTTTATATCTATATTTACATTATTTTACATCTATATTTACATTATTTTATATTTATATTTACATTATTTGACATCTATATTTACGTTATTTTATATATTTTACATCTATATTTACATTATTTTATATCTATATTTACATTATTTTATATTTATATTTACATTATTTGACATCTATATTTACGTTATTTTATATATTTTACATCTATATTTACATTATTTTACATCTATATTTACGTTATTTTATATATTTTACGTAAAATCTAACGTTATCAGCTATATTTTACGTCTTACGGTGAAGGACATGCCATTTCCGGCTGCCACATGCCACTTAAAAATCTAACTCCTACTGTTACATCATCAGAAACCATGGACACACACGGGATGTTACATCATCAGAAACCATGGAGACACACAGGACGTTACATCATCAGAAACCATGGAGACACACAGGATGTTACAACATCTTAAACAGGGAGACACACAGGAGACATCTCCTGTAGAGAAACCTAACCCTAACCCTAACGTGTTGAAAAAAGCAACAAAAATGTCAACAAAAAAAGACTCAAAAACACTGAAAAACGTGACAAAATAAATTATTTAAAAAAAACTGTAACAAAAAGGATGAAAGGTGTTAAAAAGTGTTTTAAAAAAATCACAAAAGCATCGAAAAAAAACCTTGGAATAAAAACAGAAGTCTTCCTCTCACCTTCCTTTCTCCACCAACACCAGGATGTCTTTCTTCTCGTGGTTCTCCGTCTCTGTGGCAACACCTTCAACACACACACACACACACACACACACACACACACACACACACACACACACACACACACACACACACACACACACACACACACACACACACACACACACACACACACCTATTAACCCTAACCTGACACTTTACAGACTAACTGATGTATTAATCTAGAAACCCCAGTGGTTAGTTGCAGCTGTTTGTAGTGTGTAGTTTGTAGTGTGTAGTGTGTAGTGTGTAGCCTGTAGTGTGTAGCCTGTAGTTTGTAGTCTGTAGTGTGTAGCCTGTAGTGTGTAGTGTGTAGTGTGTAGCCTGTAGTTTGTAGTGTGTAGCCTGTAGTGTGTAGTGTGTAGTGTGTAGCCTGTAGTGTGTAGCCTGTAGTGTGTAGTGTGTAGCCTGTAGTGTGTAGTGTGTAGTGTGTAGCCTGTAGTGTGTAGTCTGTAGTGTGTAGCCTGTAGTGTGTAGTGTGTAGTGTGTAGTGTGTAGTGTGTAGCCTGTAGTGTGTAGTGTGTAGTGTGTAGCCTGTAGTGTGTAGTGTGTAGTGTGTAGCCTGTAGTGTGTAGTGTGTAGTGTGTAGCCTGTAGTGTGTAGTGTGTAGCCTGTAGTGTGTAGTGTGTAGTCTGTAGTGTGTAGCCTGTAGTGTGTAGTGTGTAGCCTGTAGTGTGTAGCCTGTAGTGTGTAGTGTGTAGTGTGTAGCCTGTAGTGTGTAGTGTGTAGTGTGTAGCCTGTAGTGTGTAGTGTGTAGTCTGTAGTGTGTAGCCTGTAGTGTGTAGTGTGTAGTGTGTAGCCTGTAGTGTGTAGTGTGTAGTCTGTAGTGTGTAGCCTGTAGTGTGTAGTGTGTATTGTAGCCTGTAGTGTGTAGTGTGTAGCCTGTAGTGTGTAGTGTGTAGTGTGTAGCCTGTAGTGTGTAGTGTGTAGTGTGTAGTGTGTAGTGTGTAGCCTGTAGTGTGTAGTGTGTAGTGTGTAGTGTGTAGCCTGTAGTGTGTAGTGTGTAGTCTGTAGTGTGTAGCCTGTAGTGTGTAGTGTGTAGTGTGTAGTGTGTAGCCTGTAGTGTGTAGTGTGTAGCCTGTAGTGTGTAGTGTGTAGTCTGTAGTGTGTAGCCTGTAGTGTGTAGTGTGTAGCCTGTAGTGTGTAGTGTGTAGCCTGTAGTGTGTAGTGTGTAGTGTGTAGTGTGTAGCCTGTAGTGTGTAGTGTGTAGTGTGTAGCCTGTAGTGTGTAGTGTGTAGCCTGTAGTGTGTAGCCTGTAGTGTGTAGCCTGTAGTGTGTAGTGTGTAGCCTGTAGTGTGTAGTGTGTAGTGTGTAGCCTGTAGTGTGTAGTGTGTAGTGTGTAGCCTGTAGTGTGTAGTGTGTAGTGTGTAGTGTGTAGCCTGTAGTGTGTAGTGTGTAGCCTGTAGTGTGTAGTGTGTAGCCTGTAGTGTGTAGCCTGTAGTGTGTAGTGTGTAGTGTGTAGCCTGTAGTGTGTAGTGTGTAGTCTGTAGTGTGTAGCCTGTAGTGTGTAGTGTGTAGTGTGTAGCCTGTAGTGTGTAGTGTGTAGCCTGTAGTGTGTAGTGTGTAGTGTGTAGCCTGTAGTGTGTAGTGTGTAGTGTGTAGCCTGTAGTGTGTAGTGTGTAGCCTGTAGTGTGTAGCCTGTAGTGTGTAGCCTGTAGTGTGTAGTCTGTAGTGTGTAGTGTGTAGTGTGTAGTGTGTAGCCTGTAGTGTGTAGTGTGTAGTCTGTAGTGTGTAGCCTGTAGTGTGTAGTGTGTAGTGTGTAGCCTGTAGTGTGTAGTGTGTAGCCTGTAGTGTGTAGCCTGTAGTTTGTAGTGTGTAGCCTGTAGTGTGTAGCCTGTAGTGTGTAGCCTGTAGTGTGTAGTGTGTAGTGTGTAGCCTGTAGTGTGTAGTGTGTAGCCTGTAGTGTGTAGTGTGTAGCCTGTAGTGTGTAGTGTGTAGCCTGTAGTGTGTAGTGTGTAGTGTGTAGCCTGTAGTGTGTAGTGTGTAGTGTGTAGCCTGTAGTGTGTAGTGTGTAGCCTGTAGTGTGTAGTGTGTAGTGTGTAGCCTGTAGTGTGTAGCCTGTAGTGTGTAGTGTGTAGCCTGTAGTGTGTAGTGTGTAGTGTGTAGCCTGTAGTGTGTAGTGTGTAGCCTGTAGTGTGTAGCCTGTAGTGTGTAGTGTGTAGTGTGTAGTGTGTAGCCTGTAGTGTGTAGTGTGTAGCCTGTAGTGTGTAGTGTGTAGTGTGTAGCCTGTAGTGTGTAGTGTGTAGTCTGTAGTGTGTAGCCTGTAGTGTGTAGTGTGTAGTGTGTAGCCTGTAGTGTGTAGTGTGTAGCCTGTAGTGTGTAGTGTGTAGTGTGTAGCCTGTAGTGTGTAGTGTGTAGCCTGTAGTCTGTAGTGTGTAGTGTGTAGTGTGTAGCCTGTAGTGTGTAGTGTGTAGCCTGTAGTGTGTAGTGTGTAGTGTGTAGTGTGTAGCCTGTAGTGTGTAGTGTGTAGTGTGTAGTGTGTAGCCTGTAGTGTGTAGTGTGTAGCCTGTAGTGTGTAGTGTGTAGTGTGTAGCCTGTAGTCTGTAGTGTGTAGTGTGTAGTGTGTAGCCTGTAGTGTGTAGTGTGTAGCCTGTAGTGTGTAGTGTGTAGTGTGTAGCCTGTAGTCTGTAGTGTGTAGCCTGTAGTGTGTAGCCTGTAGTGTGTAGTGTGTAGCCTGTAGTGTGTAGTGTGTAGCCTGTAGTGTGTAGTGTGTAGCCTGTAGTGTGTAGTGTGTAGTGTGTAGCCTGTAGTGTGTAGTGTGTAGTGTGTAGCCTGTAGTGTGTAGTGTGTAGCCTGTAGTGTGTAGTGTGTAGTGTGTAGCCTGTAGTGTGTAGTGTGTAGTGTGTAGCCTGTAGTGTGTAGTGTGTAGCCTGTAGTGTGTAGTGTGTAGTGTGTAGCCTGTAGTGTGTAGTGTGTAGTGTGTAGCCTGTAGTGTGTAGTGTGTAGCCTGTAGTGTGTAGCCTGTAGTGTGTAGCGTGTAGTGTGTAGCCTGTAGTGTGTAGTGTGTAGCCTGTAGTGTGTAGTGTGTAGCCTGTAGTGTGTAGTGTGTAGTGTGTAGTGTGTAGCCTGTAGTGTGTAGTGTGTAGCCTGTAGTGTGTAGTGTGTAGTGTGTAGTGTGTAGTGTGTAGCCTGTAGTGTGTAGTGTGTAGTGTGTAGCCTGTAGTGTGTAGTGTGTAGCCTGTAGTGTGTAGTGTGTAGTGTGTAGCCTGTAGTGTGTAGTGTGTAGCCTGTAGTGTGTAGCCTGTAGTGTGTAGTGTGTAGTGTGTAGCCTGTAGTGTGTAGTGTGTAGTGTGTAGCCTGTAGTGTGTAGCCTGTAGTGTGTAGTGTGTAGTGTGTAGCCTGTAGTGTGTAGTGTGTAGCCTGTAGTGTGTAGCCTGTAGTGTGTAGTGTGTAGCCTGTAGTGTGTAGTGTGTAGTGTGTAGTGTGTAGCCTGTAGTGTGTAGTGTGTAGCCTGTAGTGTGTAGTGTGTAGTGTGTAGCCTGTAGTGTGTAGTGTGTAGTGTGTAGCCTGTAGTGTGTAGTGTAGCCTGTAGTTTGTAGTGTGTAGCCTGTAGTGTGTAGTGTGTAGTGTGTAGCCTGTAGTGTGTAGTGTGTAGCCTGTAGTGTGTAGTGTGTAGCCTGTAGTGTGTAGTGTGTAGTGTGTAGCCTGTAGTGTGTAGTCTGTAGTGTGTAGTGTGTAGCCTGTAGTGTGTAGTGTGTAGTGTGTAGCCTGTAGTGTGTAGTGTGTAGTGTGTAGCCTGTAGTGTGTAGCCTGTAGTGTGTAGTGTGTAGCCTGTAGTGTGTAGTGTGTAGTGTGTAGCCTGTAGTGTGTAGTGTGTAGTGTGTAGCCTGTAGTGTGTAGTGTGTAGCCTGTAGTGTGTAGTGTGTAGTGTGTAGCCTGTAGTGTGTAGTGTGTAGTGTGTAGTGTGTAGTGTGTAGCCTGTAGTGTGTAGCCTGTAGTGTGTAGTGTGTAGTGTGTAGCCTGTAGTGTGTAGTGTGTAGTGTGTAGTGTGTAGTGTGTAGTGTGTAGTGTGTAGCCTGTAGTGTGTAGTCTGTAGTGTGTAGTGTGTAGCCTGTAGTGTGTAGTGTGTAGCCTGTAGTGTGTAGTGTGTAGTGTGTAGCCTGTAGTGTGTAGTGTGTAGCCTGTAGTGTGTAGTGTGTAGTGTGTAGCCTGTAGTGTGTAGTGTGTAGCCTGTAGTGTGTAGTGTGTAGTGTGTAGCCTGTAGTGTGTAGTGTGTAGTGTGTAGTGTGTAGCCTGTAGTGTGTAGCCTGTAGTGTGTAGTGTGTAGCCTGTAGTGTGTAGTGTGTAGTGTGTAGCCTGTAGTGTGTAGTGTGTAGCCTGTAGTGTGTAGTGTGTAGCCTGTAGTGTGTAGTGTGTAGCCTGTAGTGTGTAGTGTGTAGCCTGTAGTGTGTAGTGTGTAGTGTGTAGCCTGTAGTGTGTAGTGTGTAGCCTGTAGTGTGTAGCCTGTAGCTTTGTAGTGTGTAGTCTGTAGTGTGTAGTGTGTGGCTGTAGTGTGTAGCCTGTAGTGTGTAGCCTGTAGTGTGTAGTGTAGCCTGTAGTGTGTAGTGTGTAGTGTGTAGCCTGTAGTGTGTAGTGTGTAGTGTGTAGTCTGTAGCCTGTAGTGTGTGAGCCTGTAGTGTGTAGCGTGTAGCCTGTAGTGTGTAGCGTGTAGTGTGTAGCCTGTAGTGTGTAGCCTGTAGTGTGTAGTCTGTAGTGTAGCGTGTAGTGTGTAGCCTGTAGTGTAGTAGTAGCCTGTAGTGTGTAGCGTGTAGTGTGTAGCCTGTGGTCTGTAGTGTGTAGTGTGTGAGTGTGTAGTCCAGGAAAAGAGGTGTGAAACCAGCAGAAGAATGCAGCAGTGCAACTGTAGCCCAGGTGTTGCAAACCGTAGTAGTAGCCTGGTAGTGCGTAGTGCAGAACCGGTGAGTGTAGCGCAAATGGAAACTGTGGCCTGTAGGCAGTAGTCTGCAGCGTAGTAGCGTATCCGGTAGGCTCAGGCGTGTAGTTCGTAAAGGTGCAGTGTGTATCCGCAGCCTGCAGTGCGTGGCAGTCCAGTGCAGCGTGTAGTGCGCAGTGCAAACCGCAGCCCAGGGCGTGCATCCGCAGTGTGCAGCGGCATCCGTAGTGCAGAATGGCAGTGCAAAACCAGCGCAGCGCGCAGTGCAGTCCGTAGCGTAGTGCAGTCCGCAGCGCGTGCAGCCCATAGCCCAGAAGGCGAACCGCAGTGCAGCGTGTCTGCAGCGCGTAGCCGCAGAGCGTGAGTCCGCAGCGCGGCAGCGCAGAAACCAGAGTGCGCAGCGGCAGCGCAGTGCAGCAGTGCGTGCAGTGCGTGTTCGCAGCGTGTGAGCCGCAGCGTAAATCTGCAGTGCGCAGCGTAGTCCAGAAGGCGAGAGTGCAGTCCGTGGCGCAGTCCGTAGCCTGCAGTGCGTATCCGTAGCGCAGCGCAGTAGCGTGCAGAAACCAGAAAGGCGTCAGGTGCGTAGTCCAGTGTAGCAGTGTAGCAGTAGCAGTCCAGGAAGTGCGTAACGCAGGCGTGCAGTCCAGTGCAGTGTGTAGTGCGAAATCAGTAGTGCGTGGCGCAGCAGTGCCGATCCAGCAGCGTGCAGCGCGATGCGCAAACCGCAGCGTGCAGCGTGCAGTGCGCGAGTACCGCAGTGCAGTGCGCAGCGCAAATCCGCAGTGCAGCGCGCAGTGCGAAACCGCAGCGCAGCGTGCAGCAGCGTGCAGTCGCGCGCAGCGCGCAGTGCGCAGTGCAGCGCAGCATCCAGAGTGCAGCGTAAACGCAGATGCGCGCAGTGCGTAGTCCGTAGTGCGCAGTGCAGCGTGTGTAAACCGCAGTGCAGCGCACGTGCAGTGCGCAGTGCAGCGCAGCGTGCAGTGCAGTGCAGCGCATGCAGTGCAGCGCAGCCCGCAGCGCAGCAGCAGAGCAGTGCAGACGTGCGCAGCGTGCAAATCCAGCAGCGCAGTGCAGTGCAGTCCAGCAGTAGTGCAGTGTAGCAGTGTAGTCTGCAGTGCAGTGCAGCGTGCAAGAGTGCATGCGTAGCGCAGTAGCGTCAGACAGTGCAGTGCGTAGCGTCGCAGCGCGTAGCGCAGTGCAGACAGCGCAGTGCGAGTGCCTAGTCCAGTGCAGCAGCGGTGCAAACCGCAGTGCAGCGCAGTGCGTGCAGTCCGTAGCGCGAGCAGTGCGTAGCGTAGTGTGCAGTGCGTAGTGCAGCGCAGCGTGCAGCGTGCAGTGCAGTGCAGCCCAGTGCAGTGTGCAGCGCAGTGCGTAGCGTGAGTCCGCAGCGTGCAGCGTGCAGCGTGCAGCGTGCAGCGTGCAGCGCGCAGCGCGTAGGAACTGCAGCGTGCAGTGCAGTGCGCAGTGTGCAGATCCGCAGTGCGCAGTGCGTAGCCTGTAGTGTGTAGTGTGTAGTGTGTAGTGTGTAGTGTGTAGTGTGTAGCCTGTAGTGTGTAGTGTGTAGTGTGTAGCCTGTAGTGTGTAGTGTGTAGTGTTTAGCCTGAAGTGTGTAGTGTGTAGTGTGTAGTGTGTAGCCTGTAGTGTGTAGTGTGTAGCCTGTAGTGTGTAGTGTGTAGTGTGTAGTGTGGGACTGACTGAGTTCCTGCAGACGCTTCAGGTTGATGATGTCCTCGGCGGCGCCGTCGTTTCGGGGACAGATGAAGAGGTTGGACTTCTGCAGGACGAAGTAGGCGTCCCTCCACTGCTGCGGGTCCAGCATGGCCCGGTACCGCAGCAGACCGACCCGCTCAAACTCCCGGGACAGCAGGCAGTGGCAGCTGAGTGGTGTCGCAGCCTGGGGGGGGGGCAGGACACAGAGACACACAGGACAGTTAGGGAGATGTGGTGTTGAAGCTGGACGATGTGTTAATGTAGAAGAGGAACTATGGATGAGAATTGTAGTGGGAATTGTCCGAAAAGGCCCTGAGGCCGGACTAATCTGACTCCTGTTATTTAATTCCCGCGCCTTCTTTTATCGGACTCACAGTACAGGTAAAAAGTTTGGACACACCTTCTCATTCAATGTGTTTTTTTATTTATTTTCATGACTATTTACATTGTAGATTCTCAGTGAAGGCATCAAAACTATGAATGAACACATATGGAATTATGTACTTAACAAAAAAGTGTGAAATAACTGAAAACATGTCTTATATTTTAGATTCTTCAAAGTAGCCACCCTTTGCTTTTTTATTAATAAGGGAAATAATTCCACTAATGAACCCTGACAAAGCACACCTGTGAAGGTAAAACCATTTCAGGTGACTACCTCATGAAGCTCATTGAGAGAACACCAAGGGTTTGCAGAGTTATCAAAAAAAGCAAAGGGTGGCTACTTTGAAGAATCTAAAATATAAGACATGTTTTCAGTTATTTCACACTTTTTTGTTAAGTACATAATTCCATATGTGTTCATTCATAGTTTTGATGCCTTCACTGAGAATCTACAATGTAAATAGTCATGAAAATAAAAAGGAAACACATAGAATGAGAAGGTGTGTCCAAACTTTTGGCCTCTACTGTACGTTCCCTCTACACAAGGATCAACCAGAGACGATGAGTTCAGTCAGTCCAGCGCTTTGGGTTCCCAAAACAGAGACTAAGTTTCCCTAGCAACAGACATTAAGTCATGGTTGGTCCACCAAGTTGTCCTCCGAGTTATGAGCTCTGATCTGTTCTCTCCTCAAGGCTTTTATCTTTTTTATCTTCCCCTCACGAGGGGGTCGTGAAGATAAAAAAGATACACACACACACACACACACACACACACACACACACACACACACACACACACACACACACACACACACACACACACACACACACACACACACACACACACACACACACACACACACACACACACACACACACACACACACACACACACCCCAGGGTCGTGGCAACTTCCTCTTCTGTTCTGCAGAACAGACGTGCCGTTTCTTTTAATTGCAATAAACGTATAGAAAGTATGCTGAAATAACAACATCATAATGATGCCGATTTGTAAAAAGTCTGAATTGATACTTTTATCAGTTCTGTCAGCAAACCACAAGCATACAACTTTTAAAATGCTTGTTTTCTGGATGGAGTTTGGTTCTATCCGGGCTCTGCTAACATTGGAGCTGCTCCATCAACACAACAACAGAGATATCATTTCAGAACTTACCAGGTACTCAAATGTCCCCGCTTACTTTTCTCAAAGAAAACTTCGTTCTAAACACTTTTGCGACACAACTACACGCAAATTTTGCGTCATCATGCTGGGACTTTGCGTCTTTGCAGTGACTTTGTAGGGAACAGCGCCACCGTGTGAAACGTGTTTGGTGGGAACCCAGCATTAAATGTGTGGAGTCACTGGTATCTCTTTCTCTAAGACTCTTATTGTAAAACTACTATCTTACCTCACAGAAACATTATGAGCCAACTGGCTTCTACTTCCTGTTGCTCGAGCTCGCTCTGAACTTGCAAACACTGATTTTAGTTTGGGTTTTATACCTACAAACTTCTACTTGGATTTGCTTTCTTTTGCATCCTTATAATCCTGATTTATTTATCAAATAATGTTACCAATTCAGTTGTTTTGTATTTGTCTTTGTTATTTGACTCAATGTGGTTGTGAATGATCTCTGAGTGTAGATAAAGGCTGAATGACTGACTGAATGAATGAATGAATGGCTGAATGAATGAATGAATGAAAGGATGGATGAATGAATAAATGAATGAATAAATGAATGGCTGAATGAATGAATGGTTGAATGAGACAGGGACAAACAGCTGGAGTTGGGACAGACCTTCCCGATGGATTTGGTCCAGCTGTGCAGAGCGTCGGCCGTCTCCAAACCAAACTGATAAAGTTTCTCTGACGTCAAATACAACTCAAAGGTATAACGGAACCTGAGAGAGAGACAGACAGGTTAGAGAGACAGACAGGTTAGATAGACAGACAGAGAGAGAGAGACAGACAGACGGACAGAGAGAGAAAGAGAGACAGAAACAGACAGGTTAGAGAGAGACAAACCGACAAAGAGAGAGAGAGAGAGAGAGAGAGAGACAGACAGACAGACAGACAGACAGACAGACAGAAAGACAGAGAGACTGCGTACCTGTCTATGTAACTAGTGTGTATACCGGTCTATGTAACTAGTGTGTGTACCTGTCTATGTAACTAGTGTGTGTACCTGTCTATGTAACTAGTGTGTGTACTTGTCTATGTAACTAGTGTGTGTACCTGTCT
Organism: Perca schrenkii; assembly: GCA_025617405.1. Classification (NCBI taxonomy): domain Eukaryota; kingdom Metazoa; phylum Chordata; class Actinopteri; order Perciformes; family Percidae; genus Perca; species Perca schrenkii. The sequence continues at coordinate 847,337 of CM046796.1, forward strand.
ATGTAACTAGTGTGTGTACCTGTCTATGTAACTAGTGTGTGTACTTGTATATGTAACTAGTGTGTGTACCTGTCTATGTAACTAGTGTGTGTACCTGTCTGTGTAACTAGTGTGTGTACCTGTCTATGTAACTAGTGTGTGTACCTGTCTGTGTAACTAGTGTGTGTACCTGTCTATGTAACTAGTGTGTGTGTACCTGTCTATGTAACTAGTGTGTGTACCTGTCTATGTAACTAGTGTGTGTGTACCTGTCTATGTAACTAGTGTGTGTACCTGTCTATGTAACTAGTGTGTGTACCTGTCTATGTAACTAGTGTGTGTACCTGTCTATGTAACTAGTGTGTGTACCTGTCTATGTAACTAGTGTGTACCTGTCTATGTAACTAGTGTGTGTGTACCTGTCTATGTAACTAGTGTGTGTACCTGTCTATGTAACTAGTGTGTGTACCTGTCTATGTAACTAGTGTGTGTACCTGTCTATGTAACTAGTGTGTGTACCTGTCTATGTAACTAGTGTGTGTACCTGTCTATGTAACTAGTGTGTGTACCTGTCTATGTAACTAGTGTGTGTACCTGTCTATGTAACTAGTGTGTGTACCTGTCTATGTAACTAGTGTGTGTACCTGTCTATGTAACTAGTGTGTGTACCTGTCTATGTAACTAGTGTGTGTACCTGTCTATGTAACTAGTGTGTGTACCTGTCTATGTAACTAGTGTGTGTACCTGTCTATGTAACTAGTGTGTGTGTACCTGTCTGTGTAACTAGTGTGTGTACCTGTCTATGTAACTAGTGTGTGTACCTGTCTATGTAACTAGTGTGTGTACCTGTCTATGTAACTAGTGTGTGTGTACCTGTCTGTGTAACTAGTGTGTGTACCTGTCTATGTAACTAGTGTGTGTGTGTGTACCTGTCGATGAAGCCGTTGTTGTTGGAGGAGTCGGGCCGGCTGACGCCCAAACACACGATGTCTTTAACGCTGATCTGCATGCAGGGATCAGCTGATCGGTCCGACTCGTAGAACAGCAGAGACTGATCCACCGAGCACCAGAACTTCTGGAAGTCTGCCGACAGAACCGGGACACATTTAGGCTTCATTAGATACTTTGATCTTTCCCTGAAACACCTGAAAAATACCCACATAAGGGGGGTGAAAGAAGCGGCAAAATAAAACATCACTTGTAATTGGTTGAAAGCGAGCAGCAAAAGCATGAAAACGCCAGTTAAGGGCCAAAAAACCGTCAATGACGAAAAATTGTCGAAGTGTTCAAACAAAGATAGAAAAAAGGATCAAAAGCAAACATAAAAAACGTCTAAAAAATGTTTACAAAATGCTGAAAAACTATCCAACCTGCATGAGAGTATGAGACTTATTTCCTTCTTTTTCATTCTGTTTTCATGTTTCTCTCCTCTCTGTCTTTCTACTTTCTATCTTCAACTTGTGTCCAATGAAAGTTTCTTTGTTCTTTTGATTCGTTTTTACTTCAGAGAAAATTCCTCCTTTACACCTGTCTGACCCTCCTCTTCTCTGCCTGCCTGCCTGCCTGCCTGCCTGCCTGCCTGCCTGTCTGTCTGTCTGTCTGTCTGTCTGTCTGTCTGTCTGTCTGTCTGTCTGTCTGTCTGTCTGTCTGTCCTCCCACCTTCTCTTGTCTTCCTGTTCAGCGTCCCTCTGTGGGCGGAGCCCGACTTGTAGAGGAAACCGGAGTGAAGGACGGGCTGCATGATCTCATCGTACACGCTGGGGTCTGACGGGAGAATCACAACAATATTAAATATACATATTATACAACTACACACACACACACACACACACACACACACACACACACACACACACACACACACACAGACACACACACACACAGAGACACACACACACACAGACACACACACACACACAGACACACACACACAGACACACACACACACACACACAGACACACACACAGACACACACACACACACAGACACGTAAAAAGGGTTTTAAATGTGTCAAAAAGTTCTAAAAAGAAAGGGTCAAAAACATGTTTTATGGCCTAAGGTACAGAATAAAATATAGTACAGTTGAGTAAAGTAGAGAATAGTAAAATAGAGAAGAGTACAGAGTAGAGAAAAGTGGAGTAGAGTACAGTATCATAGTGTAGAGTAGTATAGAGTAGAGTAGAATAAAGCAGAATAAAGTAGAGTAGTGTAAAGTACTGTAGAGTAAAGTAGAATACAGTACAGTTGAGTAGATTAGTGTAAAGTAGAGTAAAGTAGTGTAGTGTAGAGTAAAGTCAAGTAGAGTAGTGTAAAGTAGTGTAGAGTAGAGTAGTGTAAAGTAAAGTAGAGTGGAGTACAGTAGAGTACAGTAGAGTACAGTACAGTAGAGTACAGTAGAGTACAATAGAGTACAGTAGAGTACAGTAGAGAGTACAGTAGAGTAGAGTACAGTAGAGAGTAGAATAGAGTACACTACAGTAGAGTAGAGTACAGTAGAGCGTAGAGTACAGTACAGTACAGTAGAGTACAGTAGAGTAGAGTACAGTAGAGTAGAGTACAGTAGAGAGTAGAGTATAGTAGAGTAGAGTACAGTAGAGTAGAGTAAAGTGAAGTAGAGTACAGTAGAGTAGAGTACAATAAAGTAGAGTAGAGTAGAGTAGCGTACAGTAGAGTACAGTAAAGTAAAGTAGAGTACAGTAGAGTACAGTACAGTACAGTACAGTACAGTAGAGTACAGTAAATTAAAGTAGAGTACAGTAGAGTAGAGTACAGTAGAGTACAGTAAAGTAAAATAGAGTACAGTACAGTAGAGTACAATAGAGTACAATAAAGTAGAGTAGAGTAGAGTACAGTAAAGTAGAGTAGTGTAGAGTAGAGTAGAGTACAGTAAAGTAGAGTACAGTAGAGTAGAGTAAAGTAGAGTAAAGTAGAGTAAAGTAAAGTAAAGTACAGTAGAGTACAGTACAGTAGAGTACAGTAGAGTAAAGTAGAGTACAGTAGAGTACAGTACAGTAAAGTAAAGTAGAGTACAGTAAAGTAGAGTAGAGTACAGTAGAGTAAAGTAGAGTACAGCAGAGTAGAGTACAGTAGAGTAAAGTAGAGTACAGTAGAGTACAGTACAGTAAAGTAAAGTAGAGTACAGTAAAGTACAGTAGAGTACAGCAGAGTAGAGTACAGTAGAGCAGAGTACAGTAGAGTACAGCAGAGTACAGTAGAGTACAGTAGAGTACAGTAGAGTACAGTACAGTACAGTACAGTAGAGTACAGCAGAGTACAGTAGAGTAGAGTACAGTAGAGAGTAGAATAGAGTACAGTACAGTAGAGTAGAGTACAGTAGAGAGTACAGTACAGTACAGTACAATAGAGTACAGTAGAGTAGACTACAGTAGAGAGTAGAGTAAAGTAAAGTAGAGTACAGTAGAGTACAGTACAATAAAGTAGAGTACAGTAGAGTACAGCAGAGTAGAGTAGAGTAGAGTAAAGTAGAGTACATTAGAGTACAGTACAGTACAATAGAGTACAGTACAGTAGAGTACAGTAGAGTACAGTAGAGTAGAGTACAGTAGAGTACAGTAAAGTAAAGTACAGTAGAGTAGAGTACAGTAGAGTAGAGTACAGTAAAGTAGAGTACAGTAGAGTACAGTACAGTAGAGTACAGTAGAGTACAGTAGAGTACAGTACAGTAGAGTACAGTAAAGTAAAGTAGAGAACAGTACAGTAGAGTACAGTAGAGTACAATAAAGTCAAGTAGAGTACAGTACAGTACAGTAAAGTAGAGTAGTGTACAGTAGAGTACAGTAGAGTACAGTACAGTAAAGGAGAGTAGAGTACAGTACAGTACAGTACAGTACAGTAAAGTAGAGTAGAGTACAGTAGAGTAAAGTAGAGTAGAGTACAGTAGAGTACAGCAGAGTACAGCAGAGTAGAGTACAGTAGAGTAGAGCAGAGTACAGTAGAGTACAGCAGAGTAGAGTAGAGTAGAGTAGAGTACAGTAGAGTACAGTAGAGTACAGTACAGTAGAGTAGAGTAGAGTAGAGAGTGACCTGAGGCCGTGCAGTGATCCATCAGCTGATGATGTCGTTGATGATGTCGTTGGCTGGAGGCGGAGTCATCAGCGAGGCGAGCTGACTCCGCCTCCAAGAAAATATGAGACACAGTCTTCAGGAGAGTCTGTTCAGAGACCGCTGAGCACAAGACCTGGGGACAGACAGACAGGTACTGAGAGAGAGACAGACAGGTACTGAGAGACAGAGAGACAGGCACTGAGAGAGAGACAGACAGGTACTGAGAGAGAGACAGAGAGAGACAGAGAGACAGACAGACACTGACAGAGAGACAAAGTGACAGACAGGCACTGAGAGAGAGAGACAGAGAGACAGACAGGCACTGAAAGAGAGACAAAGTGACAGACAGGCACTGAGAGAGAGACAGAGAGACAGACAGGCACTGAAAGAGAGACAAAGTGACAGACAGACACTGAGAGAGAGACAGAGAGACATACAGTCAGACAGGCAGACAGACACAAAGACAGACTGACAGCCAGAGAGACAGGCAGACAGACAGATAGAGAAACAGAGAGACAGCCAGAGAGACAGGCAGACAGACAGGTAGGCAGGGAGACACAAAGACAGAGCGACACCCAGAGAGACAGACAGATAGGAACGTCTCTTGTATCTCTAACTAACATGAAGCAGTTTTTCATATTTCATGATTTTGCAGGATTCTCACTTTGTGCTTCAGACCCATCTGACCTCAGGTCAGCTGATAATGTTGATAATGTTGGACCTGAACCCCTCTGATCTGACCTCAGGTCAGCTGATAATGTTGGACCTGAACCCCTCTGATCTGACCTCAGGTCAGCTGATAATGTTGATAATGTTGGACCTGAACCCCTCTGATCTGACCTCAGGTCAGCTGATAATGTTGATAATGTTGGACCTGAACCCCTCTGATCTGACCTCAGGTCAGCTGACAATGTTGGACCTGAACCCCTCTGATCTGACCTCAGGTCAGCTGTTTATGTTGGACCTGAACCCCTCTGATCTGACCTCAGGTCAGCTGTTAATGTTGGACCTGAACCCCTCTGATCTGACCTCAGGTCAGCTGTTTATGTTGGACCTGAACCCCTCTGATCTGACCTCAGGTCAGCTGATAATGTTGGTCCTGAACGCCTCTGATCTGACCTCAGGTCAGCTGTTAATGTTGGACCTGAACCCCTCTGATCTGACCTCAGGTCAGCTGTTAATGTTGGACCTGAACCCTCAGAGACTGCAGCTCTCACAGACTCACTTTGGTTCTGCTTCACTCAGAGTCCCACTGTTAGAGAAATGATGATACATACTTTCTCTCTTCTTATTTATTTAACTGTTTGCGTAGAATATTACTACAGTGATTACTATTCTTCTCTCTCTGTTAAATTGAATGCATAGTAATAAACCATAACACTACTTGCCCCCGCAAGATAACATCGAGTCATTGGCTATCTCGTCTGGGCCCGAGGACAGAACAGTGTCTCTCTGACCAGATAAAGGGGACGCCATGAAGTCTGACCAGATAGAGACAACGTCTAAACTGACGAGAGAGATAACTGATGACATCTAATTCTGTTCAAATTCAAATTCAAAAAGCTTTATTGTCTATCCCCACAGAGGGTAGAAAATTGTCTTCAGACAAAAGGCTCAACAAACAATATACAGCAAACAGACAATACAATACAACAGACAACCACACAATTTAATATTTCCTATTTAAAATATCAACGGCGGTTGGGATAAAGGTCTTCTTATACTTGGCCTTTTTCACCAAAGGTACTTTATAACGTCTACCAGACAGAAGTAAATCAAATGAGCGATGCAGAGGATGGGCAGAGTCTGTCACAATACGAGAAGCTTTCCTTTTTACTGCCACAGTGTAAAGATCAGACAGGGTTACTTGTTTCTCACCTGTAATTTTACCAAGCTATATTTATAATCCTTAAAAGTCTATTTTTGCATTTAACAGAAAGAGAGTTGTACCAGGATACAATGTTATGACTGGATTTCACACATTAATCAGCTTCTGTCTGAGGCTTACATCACTCACTTTCTGTACTAGGGCTGTAAGTACTGTAAACTGATTCTACTTAGAAGTAAACAAAGACTTTAATATAACTTCAGTGGTCTCTGTCTAATATTTGATAATGAAAATATTCTAACACACACACTCGTTTGTTTTTCTATCTTTGTGGGGACCCGTCATTGACATAATGCATTCCCTAGCCCCTTACCCTCACCTTAACCATCACAACTAAATACCTAACCTTAACCCTTACCCTCACCTTAACCATCACAACTAAATACCTAACCTTAACCCTTACCTTAACCTAATTATATCCTTAATCCTAAAACCAAGTCTTAACCATCAAACAGCCCTTTAACCTTGTGGGGTCCAGCATTTTGGTCCCCACGAGGTAGGGCTGGGCGATATAAGGATATTATATCGATATCGTGATATGAGACTAGATATCGTCTTAGATTTTGGATATCGTAATATCGTGATATGACATAAAGTCTTTTCCTGGTTTTAAAGGCTGCATTACAGTGAAGTGATGAACTTTTCTGAACTTACCAGACTGTTCTAGCTGTTCTATTATTAATGATTATTTATCTAAAATCTAAGTGTGAAGGTATTTTGCGAGAGCACCAACTGTCAACTCTAGACTATATCGCCGTAATATCGATATCGAGGTATTTGGTCAAGAATATCGTGATATCTGATTTTCTCTATATCGCCCAGCCCTATATCAGAAAATATGGGACGTAGAAATAAGCTGAAAATGTGTAGAAGAAAAATTTAACAATTTAAAACGTTGGAAAAAACTAAAACAAACTGAAACATTTGCTCTTACTTTGCGGAAAAAATATCGGGATATATATCGTATATCGATATTCAGCCAAAATATATCGGGATATGAGTTTTGGTCCATATCGCCCAGCCCTACCACGAGGCTGTGCAGACCCTACAAGTATACTGTATTCTCCGGTTTTTGGACCCCACGAATATAGTAAAACAGGTACACACAGACACATACACACACAATACTCTTCTATATCAGCTGAAGGTTGATATCTGTCCTGTCTAAAGTACAGGGTCTGGGTCAGACCTTGAGCAGCTCCTCCTGGCTGCTGAAGGCTGGGTGGGGGAGAGACAGAGAGACAGACAGGTACTGAGAGAGAGACAGACCTTGAGCAGCTCCTCCTGGCTGCTGAAGGCGGGGTGGGGGAGGCGGTAGCGTCCCTCTCTGTATTTCTGGGAGATGAAGTGTCTCCTCTGGTCTGGAGACGCATCACAGTCCAGCTCCTCGGAGACGGGCAGCCGGGCCGCCCAGAAATCATTGGCCCGGTCGTTCCCCAGCATGATGAACAGCTGACACACACACACACACACACAGAGAGATATACACACACACACACACACACACACACACACACACACACACACACACACACACACACACAGACACACACAGAGAGATATACACACACACACACACACACACACACACAGAGAGATATACACACACACACACACACACACACACACACACACACACACACACAGACACACACAGACACACGCACAGAGAGATATACACACACACACACACACACACACACACACAGAGAGACACACACAGACACACGCACAGAGAGACACACACACACACACACACACACACAGAGATACACACACAGAGAGACACACACACACACACACAGAGACACACAGAGATACACACACACACACACACACACAGATATACACACACACACACACACACACACAGAGACACACACACACACACACACACACACAGAGATACACACACACACACACACACACAGAGATACACACACAGAGAGAGACACACACAGAGAGACACACACACACACACACACAGAGACACACACACACACACACACACACACACACAGAGACACACACACACACACACACACACTCACAGAGATACACACAGACACACACACAGACACAGACACACACACACTCACAGAGACACACACGTGCACACACAGATGCACACACGCGCACACACACAAAAAAAGAACATTCAAAAAAGTGACAAAAGCGTGGAACAAATGTTGAAAAAAAAGTTTTCATTTAATAAGATAAATAAATAAAGTAATAAATAATAAGAAGACACACACACACTTTCTTTTTCATCTATCTTCTTTGTTTCGGTCCGTCTATATCAAACCAAATAATAACCCATCCAGACTAGACCTGGTATATAATAAGCCCAGGCTGCGGTGTAGCCGGCCGGTAGGCATCGCATGGATTTTAACAATTCTGATTCTGATTCTAATTCTGTTTCTGATTTTGATTTTGATTTTGATTTTGATTTTTGGTTCTGATTCTGTTTCTGATTTAATTCTGTTTCTGATTTCTGATTCTGTTTCTGATTTTGATTTTGATTTTGGTTCTGATTCTGTTTCTAAAAAGTGTAGAAAAGAAGAACATTTTGATTTCAACTTTTGACCCAGAAAAACTCTAAGTTGCTGCTGGTCGTCGGGAAGAAAACACGAGGGTTAACAAGCGCAATTCTGATTCTAATTCTAATTCTGTTTCTGTTTCTGTTTCTGTTTCTGATTCTGATTCTGATTCTGATTTTGATTCTGATTCTGTTTCTGATTCTGATTCTTTGAAGGTGGAGCTGAAACGGGTCACATGCTTATTCCACAAAAAAAGAGGAGAGTTTTATTTGGATTGGAGCAGTTTTACAGCTTTTTCAACCTTAACTGAAGTCAGACGAGAGCGTTGCTTACTGCGCTCCACAACCAGCACCTGGTCGCTACGGAAACCCAAACTTGCGCTTGTTAACCCTCGTGTTTTCTTCCCGACGACCAGCAGCAACTTAGAGTTTTTCTGGGTCAAAAGTTGAAATCAAAATGTTCTTCTTTTCTACACTTTTGTCACTGTTTTGTCCAAGTATTTTGGGTCACCTTTGCCATTTGTTTCTGCACTTTTTTCACATGTTTTTCTTGTTTTTTGCGCCACATTTCTTTTTCCAACTTTTTTTTTTTATACATTTTTTTCTTCAAATGTTATTAAATTGAACAAAACACCCAAATTCAATGAAAGTAGTGAACTGATGATGTATTGGACTTGTGAAGAGTAATGGTTGTAGGGAACCAGCCACGTTACTTATTTTTTTGGACAATTTGGTTGAAAGAAACCCAAATGTTCTGATATAGAAACTTTATGAATATGGGTCGGATTAGACCCGAGGACACCGGGAGAGATAATATTGGGAACCAATGATCGGGTATAAAACCAAATCCTCCAAATGACTCCAATAATGCAACGATTCGGATGGAAACTTCATTTTTGGAACGATTCCAAGTAGGAATGGGTTCTCCATGCCCAACCCTATGTAGGAGCAGCTCTGGTTCTGGTTCTGGTTCTGGTCTCACCTGGACGATCTGGTTGCTCCACACGCTGGTGTCCAGTTTCAGACTCTGGACCTTGGAGACCATGGTCCCCAGACCTCGGTGCTGCCCTGCACACACAGGAGACACAGGGCTCAACAAACTACTACTATACTATACAGTGTTCTGCAAAGGCAAAGAGTCCAAGGCAGATAGAAGTGGATCGGTCAAATACTCAGAGCACACACACACACACACACACACACACACACACACACACACACACACACACACACACACACAGCAAGACACACACAGATAAACACACACACACACACACACACAGGTTTGTGGCACTATCTTTGTGGGGACCCGTCATTGACATAATGCATTCCCTAGCCCCTTACCCTCACCTTAACCATAACATCTAAATGTCTAACCTTAACCCTTACCCTCACCCTAACCATAACCTAATTCTAACCCTAATCCTAAAACCAAGTCTTAACCTTCAAACAGCCCTTTAAAGTTGTGGGGTCCAGCATTTTGGCCCCACAAAGCTGTCGGGACCCCACAAGTATACTGGACTCCCAGTTGTTGGACCCCACGAATATAGTTAAACAAGAACACACACACACACACACACACCGCAAGACACACACACACACACACACAGCAAGACACACACAGATAAACACACACACACACACACACACACAGATAAACACACACACACACACACACACACACACACACACACACACACAGACACAGATAAACACACACACAGACACACACACACAGACACACACACACACACACACACACACACACACACACACACACACACACACAGATAGAAGTGGATCGTTCCTAACCTAAACTCTATCAGGACCAGTGAAAATGAAAACAGTGTATTAAGGCCATTGTAAGAGAAATAGGATTAAAGTCGTAAATGTTGAAGGAAATATGAATATATATAATATATATATGATATTCTCTGAGATTGAAGTCGAAAATATGAGAAAAAGCAACAATCACATGGCTTCAGGGTCACCTGACACACCGTGTAGTATATAGTTTTTATCTCGTACATTTGTGTAATTTGTGCATTTGTTCTGGCATTGTTAATACAGCTTTACTCATTTGCATATTCCTCTGTCACCTTTTGGAAGACGTTTGGGACTCACAGAGATCCCTACGCTCAGCTCAATTATTAAAACATGAATTATGTCAAATATTAGAGCTTAGACTAAAAAGGCTTTCTGTCATTAAAGATGCAGTAGGTAAGTCTTATAAAACTAACTTTCTGTCATATTTGCTGAAACCGACCCTATGATCCAGTAGAACTACATGAATTATGTAAAGACAGCTCCTCTGGCACCTCCTACAGCCTGTAGTGCCATTGGCAAAATTCCACCGCTCCCGGTTGATTTTCTCCAATCAGGGCCACAGGGGGGCGGGGTCTATCTGCCTGTCAATCACTGCTCAGGCACACGCATATACAGCGTTCTCCCCTCCCCCCTCCCCGCGCACGAGCTGCAGAAAAGTTTTCCAAAACTCCGTGAATAATGGAGAGGCTTTTCAGAGGTGGCGTGGCTGCAGGATTTTAAAGATCTGGAGAACGATGCAGATGTAGCCACATTTCCTCTCAACAGGTAACATTATTACCATGAGTGATTTATCTTTCACTTGGTTATTAGTAGTCAAAAGTCCACAAAGCTACGTTGGTGAGGATGATAGTAACGTTAGCACAGTGGTCGGTCTGATATGATGCTGTACGGTAGCCTGCTAGTTAGCATCGTTTTACTGTTGGTGAGTTAAGCTAACGTTGTGTTAGTGTTTAGTTATTGAACATGTTGTCTGTCTGACATGCCGGCCGGCAGTTCTGTCAACCTCCCTTAGTGTGGGAGGGGCTTAGGAGACGGTTTGGGCTGCAGCAGAAAGGGGGGAGGGACTGAGAAGTTGTCGATGTTCAAATTTATAGCAAAGTCTTGGCTCTTCACAATCTTACCTACTGCAGCTTTAATCTGGTTCTAGTCCTCCTCTCTCCCAACCTTCACCTCCCGCTCAGTAAACAGACGATGACATCATCAAAACTGTCCAATGAATGAGCAGCATGCCACGATGGCAACTCTCCATGAAGGAATTCACCCCCCCCAACGTAAACAGTTCGGACTCAGGTGAGACGAAAACACACACACACACACACACACACACACACACACACATACACACATACACACATACACACATACACACATACACACATACACACATACACACACACACACACACATACACACACACACACACACACACACACACACAGGGACACATGCACACACACACACACACACACAAAAAGGGACACATGCACACACACACACACACACACACACAAAGGGACACATGTACACACACACACACACACACACACAAACAGATACAAAGACACACACACACACACACAGATACAGATACAGGGACACACACACACACAGACACAGACACACACACACACACACACACACACACACACACACACACACACACACACAGACACAGGGCACACACACACACACACACACACACACAGATACAGGGACACACACACACACACACACACACAGACACACACACACACACACACACATACAGACACACACACACACACACACACACAGATACAGGGACAGACACACACACACACACACAGACACACACACACAGATACAGGGACACACACACACACACAAACAAACACACACACACACACACGCTCCACAATGTAGTTGAACCAGCACGGTGACAGTTTCTGCAGTTTTGTGTCTCTACAGGTCCTCACAGTGACACAGGAACTCTCTGTGTTTATCTGCTCTGACTATACTCACTGAGATCAGCTCCCGTACTTATCTGTCTTCTTTCTTTCTTTCTTTCTTTCTTTCTTTCTTTCTTAAACTCAGATGAAGTATCTTTCCATCTCTCTGACTTTAACTCTGCTCCATCTTTCTGTCTGTGTGTAAGTCTGGTACCTGCGCAGTTCTTGCAGATGACGACACACAGGTTGATGGAGGCCCAGTCTGGGTTCAGGGCTTTGCAGTCAGCACACATCCGGTTGGATCGGTTGGACCAGATCTTCTCGGCCACCTCGTAGTCCGACAGAGTCTCCGCGATGGCCTCCTGCAGCGCCTCCATCCAGTCCCGCTTCTCCCGCTCAGACTCTGCCGTGAAGCTGTCCACGCAAACCCAAATACCATCTTAAAGCCACAACTGACGCACAAATAGCAAAAGACACAAAAACCTCGGAAAAACAATCAAGTGTGTGACAACATTATGGGATGGATCCCTACAGAGATAGACCTTTTAGTTAAAGAGTAAGATCCTTTTAGTTTAACATGAAACAGCCCCGAAATCACCATCACCAAACTCCACCAGACTCCATGTAAATAATCAGGACTTTTAGCGTGTATAGAGCCAGCATATCTCCACCAGACTCCATGTAAATAATCAGGACTTTTAGTGTGTATAGAGCCAGCATATCTCCACCAGACTCCATGTAAATAATCAGGACTTTTAGCGTGTATAGAGCGAGCATATCTCCACCAGACTCCATGTAAATAATCAGGACTTTTAGCGTGTATAGAGCCAGCATATCTCCACCAGACTCCATGTAAATAATCAGGACTTTTAGCGTGTATAGAGCCAGCATATCTCCACCAGACTCCATATAAATAATCAGGACTTTTAGCGTGTATAGAGCCAGCATATCTCCACCAGATTCCATGTAAATAAGCAGGACTTTTAGCGTGTATAGAGCCAGCATATCTCCACCAGACTCCATATAAATAATCAGGACTTTTAGCGTGTATAGAGCCAGCATATCTCCACCAGACTCCATGCAAATAATCAGGATTTTTAGTGTGTATAGAGCCAGCATATCTCCACCAGACTCCATGTAAATAATCAGGACTTTTAGCATGTATAGAGCCAGCATATTTCCACCAGGCTCCATGTAAATAATCAGGACTTTTAGCGTGTATAGAGCCAACATATCTCCACCAGACTCCATGTAAATAATCAGGACTTTTAGCGTGTATATAGCCAGCATATTTCCACCAGACTCCATGTAAATAATCAGGACTTTTAGCATGTATAGAGCCAGCATATCTCCACCAGACTCCATGTAAATAATCAGGACTTTTAGCATGTATAGAGCCAGCATATCTCCACATGTAAATGGGTGAATTAATGGTTTATTTCAACCAAACCAGAGTGGTGATTGTTGGAACAGTGGAAAGATGAACCAAGACGGCTTTTGATAGTTTTATTTAGTTTCTGTCCACTTTGAATGAAGTGTGTTTTACGATGATAAAAGTAGTGATTATTTACATGGAGTCTGGTGGGCGTGCGTGTCTGTGTGTGTTTCTGTGTGTGTGTGTCTGTGTGTGTGGCGTAGTGATACCTGAAGGTTTTGTACGGAGTGATGAGGTCAAAGCTCTTGTGTTTCCCGTCTCTGATCGTAGCTCCGCGAGCTTCGATCACCGTGATGCCGATTCCATTACGGAAACACTGCACGCAGACACACACGCAGACACACACGCAGACACACACACACACACACACACACACACACACACACACACACACACACACACACACACACACACACACACACACACACATTAAAGACACA
>CM046796.1:866438-881438 GCA_025617405.1 Perca schrenkii
GACATCATCACAGAGACACAGACATCATCACAGAGACACAGAGACATCATCACAGAGACACAGAGACATCATCACAGAGACACAGAGACATCATCACAGAGACATCATCACAGAGACACAGACATCATCACAGGGACAAAGACATCATCATAGAGACACAGACATCATAACAGAGACACAGAGAAATCATCACAGAGACACAGACATCATCACAGAGACACAGAGACATCATCACAGAGACACAGAGACATCATCACAGAGACATCATCACAGAGACACAGACATCATCACAGGGACAAAGACATCATCATAGAGACACAGACATCATAACAGAGACACAGAGAAATCATCACAGAGACACAGACATCATCACAGAGACACAGAGACATCATCACAGAGACACAGAGACATCATCACAGAGACATCATCACAGAGACACAGACATCATCACAGGGACAAAGACATCATCATAGAGACACAGACATCATAACAGAGACACAGAGAAATCATCACAGAGACACAGACATCATCACAGAGACACAGAGACATCATCACAGAGACACAGACATCATCACAGAGACACAGAGACATCATCACAGAGACACAGAGACATCATCACAGAGACACAGAGACATCATCACAGAGACACAGAGACATCATCACAGAGACACAGACATCATCATAGAGACACAGACATCATAACAGAGACACAGAGAAATCATCACAGAGACACAGACATCATCACAGAGACACAGAGACATCATCACAGAGACACAGAGACATCATCACAGAGACATCATCACAGAGACACACAGACATCATCATAGAGACACAGACATCATAACAGAGACACAGAGAAATCATCACAGAGCCACAGACATCATCACAGAGACATCCTCACAGAGACACAGACATCATCACAGAGACACAGACATCATCACAGAGACACAGAGACATCATCACAGAGACACAGAGACATCCTCACAGAGACACAGAGAGAGACACAATATACGGTATATGGAGGATCTCAGCTGATTATTTATGAATTTAAAACAGCAGGAAAGACAAACACACCGAGTGGAGGAAGAAGGAGAAGAGCAGCAGGAGGAGGAAGAGAGGAAGGAGATGAGGCAGCTCCTTAGAAGGGAGGAGACACAAGAAGGAGACGAGAGGAGGAGACACAGCACAGCAGCCAGCGCAGACCTGTGACCTCTACACACACACACACACACACACACACACACACACACACACACACACACACACACACACACACACACACAGAAAGAAGTAAGGCAAGAATAGGTGGAAAAGAATAACAAAAATGTAGAAAACTGCGACAAAAACTTTGTAAAAAGCGACGAAAACCTTGAAAAAGGTGGAATTGTTATTTGAAAAAAGTGACAAAAACTTTGACAAACTAAGAACGAAATAAGACAGTAGAAAAGAGGAAGGAAGGAAGGCAAGAACAGGTCAAAAATAGTGACAAAAAGCGACAAAAACTTAGAAAAAAAAGCACTTACCCCCATTTGAAACTATAATATGAGCTTTTATGATTTTTCAACATACTATACTATGACTTTTTATGGTTCTAACCAGCTGTATGAATCAAACGCACCCCTGTGGAGACAGCTTGTCCAGCCAGCCGCTGATGATGGGCGGGGCTCTCTCAGTCAGCGAGGTGTAGCTGGCGTACGGCGAGATGGTCAGATCCTCATCGGCCTCCGAGGGGAAGGTGTGGGGGGGCAGGGAGAGGTATCGGAGGGGGGGCGGGGGTTCTCCGTAACGGACGGGAGGTGCAGGTTCTCCGACGGTGCTGTAACCCTGAGAGTCTCCGGGGTGAAGAGCCTGAGTCAAACGCTTGGTCCACGACAACTTCTGACACCTGAAAGACAAATTAAACTTCATACATACACTTTAGAAATAATTTATCTGCTTTAAATCACTGGTTCTCAAATTTTTTTTCAATAAAGTTCCCCCTTTGAACAGTGTTTTTAAGCCATGTTCCCCCTAACCAGATTAAAGTAATTAAAATAATATTGAATGTAATGAATGTGTTTGTGTATGTATGTATACAGTACAGGCCAAAAGTTTGGACCCACCTTCTCATTCAATGCGTTTCCTTTTTATTTTCATGACTATTTACATTGTAGATTCTCACTGAAGGCATCAAAACTATGAATGAACACATATGGAATTATGTACTTAACAAAAAAGTGTGAAATAACTGAAAACATGTCTTATATTTTAGATTCTTCAAAGTAGCCACCCTTTGCTTTTTTTTGATAACTCTGCAAACCCTTGGTGTTCTCTCAATGAGCTTCATGAGGTAGTCACCTGAAATGGTTTTACCTTCACAGGTGTGCTTTGTCAGGGTTCATTAGTGGAATTATTTCCCTTATTAATAAAAAAAGCAAAGGGTGGCTACTTTGAAGAATCTAAAATATAAGACATGTTTTCAGTTATTTCACACTTTTTTGTTAAGTACATAATTCCATATGTGTTCATTCATAGTTTTGATGCCTTCAGTGAGAATCTACAATGTAAATAGTCATGAAAATAAAAAGGAAACACATTGAATGAGAAGGTGGGTCCAAACTTTTGGCCTGTACTGTATGTATGTATAGATATGAAATGTGTATATGCGATTTTGTTATGATTGAAATGTGTATATTGTTGTTGCAATGTAATGTAATTTTTTAAAGAATGGACCCCAGGGAGACTAGCTGATTGCACAGACTTTCAGCTAATGGGATCCTCAATAAATAAACAAATAAACAAAAACCAGCGTGAATAATTTTTGGTAGGAAAAAAATAAAGTCTCTATAAAGAAGAAGAATCCAGCGATGTCAGAGATTTACTAAACAACAGCCTTGGACCTGCAAAACATTTAGATGCTGATGAAAAAAAGGAGACAAAACCTTGGAAAAAGACGGTAGAAAGAAGGAAGGAAGGAAGGCAAGAATAGGTCGAAAATAGTAATAAAAACTTTGGCAAAAACAGTAGAAAGAAGGAAGGCAACACTAGGGCGACAAAAGGGACAATAAATTCAAATAAGTGACAAAAACTTAAAAGAAAAAAAGACAGTAGAAAAAAGTAATGAAGAAAGGCAAGAATAGGTCAAAAACAAACGACAAAACCTTAAAAAAAAGTGACATTATTTTTCTGAATGAATTGTTTGTCTCTTAAACTTTTGTCAAGCTTGTATTATTGTCATAAATTACTCAAACAACGCTAACACAGAAACGTCACAGAGTTGCTGGTGTCTCACCCATGATCGTCTGCATGTTTGTCCTCCCCCCTCCTCATCTCTCTCTCCTCCAGTCTGCTCCTTTCACTCTGCAGGATAACATATGATCGATCATCACAGACTGGACATATTACAAGTTAAAGATGCAGTACATAGGTTAGTAGTAGTTAGGGTTACCAACAGGTTTTCAATGTTTTAAACCCACCAGACTCCATGTAAATAATCAGGACTTTTAGCGTGTATAGAGCCAGCATATCTCCACATGTAAATGGGTGAATTAAGGGTTTATTTCAACCAAACCAGAGTGGTGATTGTTGGAACAGTGGAAAGATGAACCAAGACGGCTTTTGGTAGTTTTATTTAGTTTCTGTCCTCTTTGAATGAAGTGTGTTTTACTATGATAAAAGTCCTGATTATTTACATGGAGTCTGGTGGAGCTATGCTGGCTCTATACACGCTAAAAGTCCTGATTATTAACATGGAGTCTGGTGGAGATATGCTGGCTCTATACACGCTAAAAGTCCTGATTATTTACATGGAGTCTGGTGGAGATATGCTGGCTCTATACACGCTAAAAGTCCTGATTATTTACATGGAGTCTGGTGGAGCTATGCTGGCTCTATACACACTAAAAGTCCTGATTATTAACATGGAGTCTGGTGGAGATATGCTGGCTCTATACACGCTAAAAGTCCTGATTATTTACATGGAGTCTGGTGGAGATATGCTGGCTCTATACACACTAAAAGTCCTGATTATTTACATGGAGTCTGGTGGAGTTTGGTGATGGTGATTTCGGGGCTGTTTCATGTTAAACTAAAAGGATCTTACTCTTTAACTAAAAGTTCTATCTCTGTAGGGATCCATCCCATAATGCTGTCAGACACTGGACCAGTTTCACAGATTGTTGTTCCCAGCAGTCACGTAGACACACAAACATGGAGACATAGGGTCCAAATTAGGAAGAAGCGTTTTGTCTCACCTCGTGTGGATTTCTTCTGGTTTGGAAAACGGTTTCACAGTACGGGCTGATTTCCTCCTCGGGGTCGTCTGTGGAAGCTGTTACACAGAAAACTTAACTGGGTACTGTAGCATAGATGCTAAGGTAACCCCAAAACACAGCCAGCGTGACCATTATCTGCCTATTTAATCACAGAAACTTTATCTTACAGTGTTCAGGAGTGCAAGATAAAAAAAACACATCAAAAGACAAGAAACAAAAAAAGTGTTTCCTGTATTTATACATTAGGGCTGAGTTAAAATAATGGATTCTCCGGTTGTGTCTGTGCCTGTGTGTGTGTGTGTATATATGTGTGAGTGTGTGTGTGTGTGTGTGTGTGCCCAAACCAATAAGACCCGAGGGGGAAACTAACTAAACATGGGCCAGATTTAAATGGTTGTTTTTGGCAACATTTTTTAGTAAAAAAAATGTCTTTGTGTGAACATATGTCATGTTTTTATAGGTAGTCTGTACTCACCTCTGGCTGATCCTGAAGAGTTGTTACTTAAAGTGCTGCCACTGAAAGCACACACACACACACACACACACACACACACACACACACACACACACACACACACACACACACACACACACACACACACACACACACACACACACACACACACACACACACACACACACACACACACAAAAACAATGAAAAAACTGTCAGCACCTGTGTTTTCTGTTGGGAAAATCTTTCAGCAAACTTTTGAAATGTCGCAAAAATGAAATGTGAATTAGTTGGGTCATCAGCTGGTTCGGAGGGAACTGGGCTACAGCGTAGTTCGGCCAGAAGATAGCGCTAAAGGCTACGCATGGCTGTAATGTGACGTTGCTAACAGAGAGGCCTTGGCAAGACAAACGTGGAAAGACGTCTTCAGGAATTAAGTTTGAAAAGTTCTTTCATGTTTCATGCTGTCAGGGAAGTCAGAGGGCCCTATTTTAATGATCTAATCGCATGGCGTGAAGCGCCTGGTACAGGTGTGTTTAGGGAGCATGGTCCTAAAGGGTTGTTCTTAGTGTCTTCATTAATCAGAGGTGTGTTTTGGGCGTAACATGCAATCAACCAATCATAGATCATCTCCCATTCATCAACCAATCAGAGATCATCTCCCATTCCCTTTAAAAGCCAGGCGCGTTTGGACCTTGGAGCATTGCTGTTATGATGGAGGATTTGCACTGTAATATTCTTCTGCATGTGTGTGTGTGTGGGTGTGTGTGTGTGTGTGTGTGTGTGTGCTGCTGTGCGTCCCTGTGTGTGTGTGTGTGTGTGTGTGTGTGTAACAAGCATAGTGTGCATGTGCTGTGCACGAGCCTAGGAGCATGTTACTAATGCTCTGTTAAAATAACAATGAAATGCTGCGTTAGTGACTTTAGACCAGGTTTTTGTTGGTCAATGGTGAGATCACTTCCCGCTGCCTCAAGATAGCAATACTCCCAGAATGCACCTGAACACACCTCCCTGTAAGACCAGCACGCTCATGGGCCACAGATGGGTGCAGGTGCATTGCAGGGGAGAATCTGATTGGCCGGTAACTTAAAAATCTACTAGCCATGTTGTCTGGTGATTAAAACAGTAAATTTAAAGCCCTGTGTGGAAGGTATTTAGTGAAAACCTCGGTATGTGGAGCCAGCGTGAGCTACCTGTTCCTCTCCCGGTTCCTGTCCCCTGGTTGTCTGGGCGGAGTGGGCGGAGCTTGTGATTGGCTGCTCTGGCCCCTCCCCCCACCGGCGCCGGGTAACGTCCCCCAGTAGATCTCGTTAGAAACCATCTCCATGCCGACACCTCCGGGGGAACCGGTCGGCGAGGAGCCAGAGAGCCGGCTGTTGTCAAGGCTACCGGGACAGGAAGTCACAGGAAGTGTCTGGTTCTGCTCCGAGCGCACAGGCGAAGAAGAAGAAGAAGAAGGAGAAGAAGAGGAGGGCGGGGGGGACCCCTGGAACGTGGCGTGGGGGACCCCGCGGTACAGCCTCGGGGGGACGGGCGGTAACGGCGCTGCGGCGTCCGTCAGGGACAGGCTGCGACTCGGCCGCCGCCGGACGGGCGTGGTCGCCATGGCGCCGGGGTCAGAGGTCAACCTCTCGGCGGGCATGGTCGCCACGGCGCAGGGGTCAGAGGTCAGACCCTCTAACACGGTGAAACAGATGGAATCCTGGGAAAGACGCCTGGCAGCAGAGCTGGAACAATTCATCATGTTAATGACTGAGATTCATTAATTACTTTTAAAAATTAAAGTTTTGAATGAATCCCATAATACATCTTTTGGTTATATCGTTGTCATGTGACCCAGATACTGGGATTAGGAAGGGAGGGAATTAGAGAGGGAGGAAGGTAGGGAGGGAATTAAGGAAGAAGGTAGGGAGCGAATTAAGGAGGAAGGGAGGGAGGTAGGGAGGGAATTAGGGAGGGAGGGAGGAAGGGAGGGAATTAGGGAGGGAGGAAGGTAGGGAGGGAATTAAGGAAGAAGGTAGGGAGCGAATTAAGGAGGAAGGGAGGGAGGTAGGGAGGGAATTAGGGAGGAAGGGAGGGAGGAAGGGAGGGAATTAGGGAGGAAGGGAAGAAGGTAGGGAGGAAGGGAGGGAATTAGGGAAGAAGGTAGGGAGGAAGGGAGGGAATTAGAGAGGAAGGGAGGAAGGGAGGGAGGAAGGGAGGGAATCAGGGAGGTAGGAAGGAAGGGAGGGAGGAAGGGAGGTAATTAGGGAGGTAGGGAGGAAGAGAGGGAGGAAGGGAGGGAGGAAGGGAGGTAATTAGGGAGGTAGGGAGGAAGGGAGGGAGGTAATTAGGGAGGAAGGGACCCTCTAACACGGTGAAACAGATGGAATCCTGGGAAAGCCGCCTGGCAGCAGAGCTGGAACAATTCATCATGTTAATGACTGAGATTCATGAATTACTTTTAGAAAAATAAATTAAAGTTTTGAGTGAATCCCATAATACATATTGTGGTTATATCGTTGTCATGTGACCCAGATACTGGGATTAAAAAGGGAGGGAATTAGGGATGTAGGGAGGAAGGGAGGGAATTAGGGAAGTAGGGAGGTAGGTAGGGAGGAAGGGAGGGAGGTTGGAAGGGAGGAAGGTAGGGAGGGAATTAAGGATGTAGGGAGGGAGGTAGGGAATTAGGGAGGTAGGTAGGGAGGTAGGGAGGAAGGGAGGGAGGAAATAAGGGAGGAAGAGAGGGAGGAAGGCAGGAAATTAGGGAGGTAGGGAGGAAGGGAACGAGGGAATTAGAGAGGAAGGTACGGAGGAAGGGAGGGAATCAGGGAGGTAGGAAGGAAGGGAGGGAGGAAATTAGGGAGGAAGGGAAGGAATTAGGGAGGAAGGGAGGGAATTAGGGAGGTACGGAGATAGGGAGGGAAATAGGGAGGAAGGGAGGAAGGTAGGGAGGAAGGGAGGGAATTAGGGAGGGAGGGAGGAAGGGAGGAAGGTAGGGAGGAAGTGAGGGAATTAGGGAGGTAGGGAGGGAGGTAGGGAGGGAGGGAAGTAGGGAGGTAGGGAGGGAATTAAGGAGGTAGAGAGGGAAGTAGGGAGGAAGGTAGGGAGGTATGGAGGTAATTAGGGAGGGAGGGAGGAAGGTAGGGAGGGAATTAAGGAGGTAGAGAGGGAGGTAGGGAGGGAGGGAAGTAGGGAGGTAAGGAGGGAATTAAGGAGGTAGAGAGGAAGGTAGGGAGGTAATTAGGGAGGGAGGGAGGGAATTAGGGAGGAAGATAGGTAGGAAGGTAGGGAATTAGAGAGGAAGGGAGGAAGGGAATTAGGGAGGGAGGAAGGGAGGGAGGAAGGTAGGGAGGAAGGGAATTGGGGAGGAAGGGAGGGAATTAGGGAGGTAGGGAAGTAGGGAGGTAAGGAGGTAGGGAGGGAATTAAGGAGGTAGAGAGGGAAGTAGGGAGGAAGGTAGGGAGTAAGGGAGGGAATTAGGGAGGGAGGGAGATAATAAGGGAGGGAGGGAGGGAGGAAGGTAATTAGGGAGGTTAGGAGGTAATAAGGGAGTTATGTATTATTCTTATAATTAAGTATCCAGCAGACCTGGGGGGTTGTGGGTCTGGCGTGGGACAGAAGTGGACCGGAGCAGTTCTGCGGCGGTTGAAGACGGTTCTGGGTTTGGGAACGGGCTTCACCGGCGCCGGCAGCCGGCCGCGCTCAGCGTCGGTCAGCATGGCGGCGAGGTTCGGAGCAGAACTGTTCCTCAACGCCTCAAAGTTACCTGCTGGAAATAAACCACAAAAACCTTTTAAAATCCTCCAAAACAGGCTTTCAAAGCTTTGAAACCCCCAGTCAGGCGTGCGGGTCCGTGACCAGCGCCTGGTGGCTGCAGGACCGGACTGCTGCTTACCTGTGATGGATTACCTCCACCCCAACACCCCCCTCCCCCATGGCTTGTCTTGTGTGCTTGTACTGGTTATGTGCTTATGTTGCTGAGGTGTTTCTTTCCTGTTCCCACACTGTACTCCTATTCAGGGGCATAGTCTGAGAGTTGCCTTTTTCTCCTCACCTCTCCTCATGTTATGCTGTATTTTTTCCTGTCTTCCTGTCCTGTCTACCCCATGGTCATATTGTATGTTTGTGTATGTATGGTCAGGTAGATGTAAAAACATTTTCCCCCTGGGATTATTAAAGTGTTTCTGATTCTGAACAACAACGATGTAACGCCGTGGTCACCTGCCGGCTGCCGGAGCGACACGGACTGGCAGCGGTCCCGCGGGAGATCAGCTTTCTGATTGGCTCTTTGGCTCTCCGTCCTCTGAATGTGGCCGACCAATCGGAGGATCCTCTTGCGGTGTCCCGTGGCGGTGATTCCCAGGCTGACCAGCGCGTCGTTGTCCAGGTGGGTGAAGTCTCGGGCCACCAGGAGGCCGGCTCGGCGGAACGTGTCCTGGAACCTGCACACCGGAAACAACGGAAACTCAGCCGGGAGGAGGTCTAGACCTGCACAGGGAGGTCCTACAGCTGATTTATGGTTCACAGGGAGGTCCTACAGCTGATTTATGGTTCATAGGGAGGTCCTACAGCTGATTTATGGTTCACAGGGAGGTCCTACAGCTGATTTATGGTTCACAGGGAGGTCCTACAGCTGATTTATGGTTCACAGGGAGGTCCTACAGCTGACTTATGGTTCACAGGGAGGTCCTACAGCTTATTTATGGTTCACAGGGAGGTCCTACAGCTGATTTATGGTTCATAGGGAGGTCCTACAGCTGATTTATGGTTCACAGGGAGGTCCTACAGCTGATTTATGGTTCATAGGGAGGTCCTACAGCTGATTTATGGTTCACAGGGAGGTCCTACAGCTGACTTATGGTTCACAGGGAGGTCCTAGAGCTGATTTATGGTTCACAGGGAGGTCCTACAGCTGACTTATGGTTCACAGGGAGGTCCTACAGCTGATTTATGGTTCACAGGGAGGTCCTACAGCTGATTTATGGTTCTGGGAGGATCCACTAGGGGCTGGGCCATATGGAGAACATCAAATATCACCATATTTTTGACCAAATGACTCGATATCGATACTGCAACGATATTGTAGTGTTGACTATTGCTGCTTTCACAAAATATTTACACAATGAGATTTGAGATAAATAATCATCAGTAATGTGGATATAATGACTAAGTGAGTAAAGGTGAATAATAGAAGAGCTACAACAGTCTGGTAAGTTCAGCAAATGGCATCACTTTACTGTAATGCAGCCTTTAAAACCAGGAAAAGACACTTATGTCATATTACGATATCCAAAATCTAAGACGATATCTAGTCTCATATCACGATATTGATATATCTCTAGGCTCCACGGAGAGCTTCGTCCGTAGATACGCAAATACATTTTATACTTATACACTCTCTGTGTGTGTCTCTGTATATGTGTCTGTCTCTGTGTGTGTGTGTCTCTGTGTGTGTATGTATCTGTGTGTGTGTGTGTGTGTATGTATCTGTGTGTGTCTGTCTGTGTGTCTCCCCTGTTCTTTCTGACCAGGAGAAGTTAACCCTCTCCTTGATGTCATGGTGTTTATGGAGAAGGTGATCCAGGAGATGAGTCGGGGGGGTGGGGGGGGGGGGGGAGTTCTAACCCTACCAAGCCACGGCTGAGCCCCGTGTTACAGACTATGGCGTCGAGGCCGGTGTCTCCATGTACGTAGAGGGCGGGGCATCGTTGACGTTTGGTGCCCAGCCCTATGTACGTAGCCACAGCCTAGACTTAAAGCCTAACTCTCACCAAAATGCAACCTAGGTAGGGCTGGGTACGAACGTCAAAACTTTTATGGCACCGAAAAAAATTCTCCGATCCTATGAGTATCGAAAAATTATACATTTTTCGGTGCCAAATTTTGGTTCCAAAAGCGTCTGAACGCTTAAGCGCAAGCTTATCTGTCCTCTCTGCATACAGACAGAGAGCAGAGCTCCGACCGACACACACACACACACACACACACACACACACACACACACACACACACACACACACACACACACACACACACACACACACACACACACACTCGGAGAGGTGCGGACCAAATAAACTACGTTGTTGGCTCACCAAGGTTACAGTTTTTCATAACTTGCGATATGATATTAAAGGGCGAGGTGATATTAATGGTGAGCCGAAAGCGATCGCTGTGCTGTTGACGTTACACTTCCTCTTAGACAAGCAGGCACAACAGTGGTTTCTCTGCCCTGATGACTGACTGACAGGCTGAGCTTGTAAGGCAAGGCAACTTTATTAATGTTACTCAGAGTGAGCAGTTTTACCAGAATTTTTACATTTTGATAACTGTTGTGATTCACAATTAAGGTGGAAAATAAAAGCTTAATGTGTTTAATGTATTTTCGTTGATGTTGAAATGGATTTTAAAACATATGGTATTGAAAAAAGTATCGTTAGGAATCGGTATCGAAACTGAGGTATCGAAATTGGCACCGGATCGAAAGATTATGAACCATACCCAGCCCTAAACCTAGGATCTTTTTGTGAACGTACCCGAGTCAAACTTTTGTTTAAAAGCATATTTAGGACGGAAGCGCCACTTTATAGATTCACCGTATTTTCTTTTTTCGGTCAAATGGTCTTTTGAATGGGAGTAGTAGGGGCACTCTCATGCTAGCCACAAAACAGCTATTTTTAAAACACTAAGAAGTCTCGACACAACGTGAGACTTTGCTCCCACCAGGAGCTCTACACCTTAACACAAGCATTGACAACATTGTTTGTGTACCCAGATTTACTAAAAGAGGTTTTGCAGCACTCACCGCAGCTGTTGTTGTTTCCGGCCGCAGCCATTTTATCAGTCAAAAACAATCGATTTCTGAATGCAACGTAACAGGGAGGAGAGTAAAGACAGAAAGTTCCTAAAGCTTAGTTCTATATAAATGCACAGATAAGTCGTAGTTTTGTTGTTAGTGAAAAACAATATTGACCTTGTAGTTGTAAAAGGAGCCTCATATGGAGTCCGTTCATTCGCATTCGGATATCGACTCGTTTTGAGTGCCAAGGTGGTAGTGGCCCGAAACAAAATCAGCTGCGGTGAGTTGTTCAAAAGCTTTTTTTAGTAAACTCTGTGAACACAAACAATGTTGTCAATGCTTGCGTTAAGGTGTAGAGCTCCTGGTCATACTTGGAGCAAAGTCTCATGTTGTGTCGAGCCTTCTTAGGGTTTTAAAAATAGCTATTTTGTGGCTAGCATAAAAGTGCCCCTAGCTCTCCCATTCAAAAGGCCATTTGACTAGAGCTGGGCGATTTGTTTCCCTAAAAAAATCTGCGATTTATTTATAAAAAACTCGATTTACGATTCGATTTCCCCCCCCTTCCATTTAAAACAAAATAACTGCAAACTGTAAATATATTTTAAAAATATATATTTATTGTATTTAATTAAAGTGCATCAACATGAACAACATTGCAAACGCAAACCCTTTCTCTAAGTGAAAAGTCACTGTGCAGTGTGCAACAAAGATTGTTAAACATCCAAATTATTCATACTGTATTTGGATTAAAAAAAATCAAAAAAATCGATTTTTTGAAAATATGAATCGATTTGACCTACCAACTCGATTTTTAAATCAAATACATTTTTTTTCCCAGCCCTACATTTGACCCAAAAACGAAAATACGGTCAATCTTAAAAGTGGCGATTACGTCCTAAATATGCTTTTAAACGAAAGTTTGAGTCGGGTATATTCACAAAAAGACCCTAGGTTGCATTTTGGCGAGAGTTACGCTTTAGCACAGCACTTATTGTGCCCACGAGAAACTTTCTTGTGCGCAACTTAATTCAAAGCGTAAAATAAAATGGACCATAACATCTGAAGAAGACATAAATATGTCGAAGCTCTGACCTCTCCAGATGGATCGCTGCCAGAAGCGTCTCAACCGGCGTGCTGGCGTCCAGCGTTGCCATGACGACCAACATGGAGTCGGGATCTGATTCTGTCTCCACCACGTTCAGGAAACACGGCGGCCATCACTGACCTACAGCAGGGACGGGGGACAGACGTCCATCTGGAGACACAGAGACACAGACAACATTTAGACACAAACACAAACACACACATACACACACAAAGAGATACACACACACACACACAGACACAGACAGACACACACAGAGACACAAACACATACACAGACACACACACACACACACACACAAAGAGACACACACACACACACACACACACACACACAGACACATACACACAGAGAAACAGACACACACACACACAGACACAAACACACAGAGAAACAGACACACACACACACAGACACAAACACACAGAGAAACAGACACACACACAGACGCACAGCATTAAAAGTGTCCGAAAGTGTTGGGAGACACAGAAACATGACGTCATCAGACTGACACAGAAACATGACGTCAGCAGACTGACACAGAAACATGACGTTATCAGACTGACACAGAAACATGACGTCAGCAGACTGACACAGAAACATGATGTCAGCAGACTGACACAGAAACATGATGTCAGCAGACTGATACAGAAACATGATGTCATCAGACTGACACAGAAACATGACGTCAGCAGACTGACACAGAAACATGACGTCATCAGACTAACAAAGAAACATGACGTCATCAGACTGACACAGAAACATGACGTCAGCAGACTGACAGAAACATGATGTCATCAGACTGACAGAAACATGACGTCATCAGACTGACAGAAACATGACGTTATCAGACTGATACAGAAACATGACGTCAGCAGACTGACACAGAAACATGACGTCATCAGACTGACACAGAAACATGACGTCAGCAGACTGACACAGAAACATGACGTCATCAGACTGACACAGAAACATGACGTCAGCAGACTGACACAGAAACATGACGTCATCAGACTGACACAGAAACATGACGTCATCAGACTGACACAGAAACATGACGTCAGCAGACTGACAGAAACATGATGTCATCAGACTGACAGAAACATGACGTCATCAGACTGACAGAAACATGACGTCATCAGACTGACACAGAAACATGACGTCAGCAGACTGACACAGAAACATGACGTCATCAGACTGACACAGAAACATGACGTCAGCAGACTGACACAGAAACATGACGTCATCAGACTGACACAGAAACATGACGTCAGCAGACTGACACAGAAACATGACGTCATCAGACTGACACAGAAACATGACGTCAGCAGACTGACACAGAAACATGATGTCAGCAGACTGATACAGAAACATGACGTCATCAGACTGACAGAAACATGACGTCAGCAGACTGACACAGAAACATGACGTCATCAGACTAACAAAGAAACATGACGTCATCATACTGACACAGAAACATGACGTCAGCAGACTGACAGAAACATGATGTCATCAGACTGACAGAAACATGACGTCATCAGACTGACAGAAACATGACGTCATCAGACTGACACAGAAACATGACGTCATCAGACTGACACAGAAACATGACGTCATCAGACTCACACAGAAACATGACATCATCAGACTGATACAGAAACATGACGTCAGCAGACTGACACAGAAACATGATGTCATCAGACTGATACAGAAACATGATGTCATCAGACTGATACAGAAACATGATGTCATCAGACTGATACAGAAACATGACGTCAGCAGACTGACACAGAAACATGACATCATCAGACTGATACAGAAACATGACGTCAGCAGACTGACACAGAAACATGATGTCATCAGACTGATACAGAAACATGGTGTCAGCAGACTGATACAGAAACATGACGTCATCAGACTGACACAGAAACATGATGTCATCAGACTGATACAGAAACATGATGTCATCAGACTGATACAGAAACATGATGTCATCAGACTGATACAGAAACATGACGTCATCAGACTGATACAGAAACATGATGTCATCAGACTGATACAGAAACATGATGTCATCAGACTGATACAGAAACATGATGTCATCAGACTGATACAGAAACATGGGGTCAGCAGACTGACAGAAACATGACATCATCAGACTGATACAGAAACATGACGTCAGCAGACTGACACAGAAACATGATGTCATCAGACTGATACAGAAACATGGTGTCAGCAGACTGATACAGAAACATGACGTCATCAGACTGACACAGAAACATGATGTCATCAGACTGATACAGAAACATGATGTCATCAGACTGATACAGAAACATGATGTCATCAGACTGATACAGAAACATGACGTCATCAGACTGATACAGAAACATGATGTCATCAGACTGAT
>CM046796.1:886438-888938 GCA_025617405.1 Perca schrenkii
CGCAGTGTCCCAGGACAGTTACCATCCAGTACCACGCAGTGTCCCAGGACAGTTACCATCCAGTACCACGCAGTGTCCCAGGACAGCGTGGACATACTGTGTGTGAACTGCTTCAACAGGATGAGCACGCTCACACGGACAACAATCACTTTTTGGCCCCAGTCTGCTTGTTGTTTGTGTGGGTTTCCTCCCAGCAGAAAGACGTGCATGCTGGGTAATGAAGCTACTGACAGTAGGACCAGACCTGAGGAGTTAGGACGGGTCAGATACAGAGGATAAATATAATATAAATATAATATAAATATAAATATTATATAAATATTATATAAATATTATATAAATATGTGTTAAAGGGAACCTGGATGTAGGCATGGACCAGTGTGGACACATCAGTCAGGAACACTAATGCTATTCACTCTGACAGGTCCTTGTGTGTGTGTGTGTGTGTGTGTGTGTGTGTGTGTGTGTGTGTGTGTGTGTGTGTGTGTGTGTGTGTGTGTGTGTGTGTGTGTGTATATATATATCTCTGTATCTGTGTGTGTGTGTGTGTGTGTGTGTGTGTATATATATATCTCTGTATCTGTGTGTGTGTGTGTGTGTGTGTGTGTGTGTGTGTGTGTGTGTGTGTGTGTGTGTGTCTCTGTGTATCTCTGTATCTGTGTATGTGTGTGTGTCTGTGTGTGTGTATGTCTCTGTTCTCTGTATCGTGTGTGTGTGTGTGTGTGTGTGTGTGTGTGTGTGTGTATATATCTCTGTATCTGTGTGTGTGTGTGTGTCTGTGTGTGTGTGTATGTCTCTGTGTATCTCTGTATCTGTGTATGTGTGTGTGTGTGTGTGTGTGTCTCTGTGTGTCAAAATACGTGTCAAACTGTTCTGATTAAAATGTTGGGATGCTGCAGACACACACCCTATCTACAGAATATATATCAGCCATAATAATTGTTCCTCATATCATGCAGCCCTACAAATACACTGATACTGTACTTTACTTTGTTATTTATATTACTGTATGTACTTTCACTGTTACTCCTCTCAGCATCTTTGTAACTCCTTACCACAAAATAAAGTTTGTTTTTTATATCTATAGGGTTACAAACAGGGCTTTAAATTTACGTTTTTGATCACCAGCCAACACGGCTTGTAGCTTTTTAAGTTACCGGCCAATCAGATTGTCCCCTGGTCACATGTTTGGTTGTTCTCTTTCTAACTCTTGACTTTAATTTCAGCTCCTGTGGTTTGTTCTGCTCCGTTCTATTAGTCTTCTCCGTCTCAGCGTAGCTCGTTATCGATACCTCACGCTGGGCACGTCCAGTCACAACAAAGTGTTCATGGGAAATGTAGGAATAGTTCTACAAGCAGAGTTGGCCAGTAATAGTCTCTCATGTCTACACCTTCCTCCACAGAGCTGTGGAGGAGGGTCTGGCTAGTCCACACAGCATTCCTGGATGGGAGGAAAACGTGCTCTGGTTTATTGGCATTTCTCTAAACCAATCACAATCACCGTGGGCGGGGCTAAGCTCCGGACGGAGCCACGGTGCCTCTGCTAAATAGTCTCAGGAAGGAACTTGTTTTGGTGGAACATGTGTACGTTCAGAAGTAGTTTAAGTCGTGCAACAGAAAACTTGGATTGGACAGATAGTCTAGCTAGCTGTTAGACAGACAGACAGACAGACAGACAGATAGTCTAGCTAGCTGTTAGACAGACAGACAGACAGACAGACAGATAGTCTAGCTAGCTGTTAGACAGACAGACAGACAGACAGACAGATAGTCTAGCTAGCTGTTAGACAGACAGACAGACAGACAGACAGACAGACAGACAGATAGTCTAGCTAGCTGTTAGACAGACAGACAGACAGACAGACAGACAGATAGTCTAGCTAGCTGTTAGACAGACAGACAGACAGACAGACAGACAGATAGTCTAGCTAGCTGTTAGACAGACAGACAGACAGACAGACAGACAGACAGACAGACAGACAGACAGACAGACAGTCTAGCTAGCTGTTAGACAGACAGACAGACAGACAGACAGACAGACAGATAGCCTAGCTAGCTGTTAGACAGACAGACAGACAGACCGTCTAGCTAGCTGTCTGGATTTACCCTGCAGAGATCTGAGGAGCAGTTAACCATAGTCCTCACAAATGCCCCGAGGAGGGATCACCGAGGAGGGATCACCGAGGAGGGATCACCGAGGAGCTATGCGAGGATCCAGAGAGCAGCCTTCCTGGAAGCCGTGCAGCTGAAGAAGTCTCTAACTCCGCACAAACAGCTGACGGATTCATGTGACGTTTCAGAGGAAAGGACCTCTCATCTCTCTAAAACACATTTGCTCGGTTCCTCTCTCCTCTCGGTGGGGAGAGACTAAGACGCGAGGAAGGGAGGAAAGTGGAGGAGTTGAGGAGGCAATTTAACAGGGCTGGGCAATAGGGAGAAAATAAGATATCACCATATTGTTGACAAAATACCTCGATATTGATATTGCAGCGATATTCTA
>CM046796.1:893938-928938 GCA_025617405.1 Perca schrenkii
AGACACTCAGAGAGCTGATGGACACACAGACAGACAGAGAGCTGATGGACACACAGACAGACAGAGAGCTGATGGACACACAGACAGACAGAGAGCTGATGGACACACAGACGTCCTCACTTTGATTCTCCTTCATGTATGCAAAACAAACACTGAGACACACACACAGTGAGATAACACACACACACACACACTGAGACACACACACACACTGACACGCACACACACACACACACACACGCACACACTGAGACACAAACACTGAGACAAACACTGAGACACACACACACACTGACACACACACACACACACACACACACACACACACGCACACTCTGAGACACACACACTGAGACACACACTGAGACACACACACAGTGAGATAACACACACAAACACACACACTGAGACACACACACACACACACACTGAGACACACACACACACACACACACTGAGACACATACACACACACACACACTGAGATAACACACACGGTCACTCTGAGAGTAAAAACACTAGCATCAAACACCAATACATAAATAACTAACTTTTCTTCTTTACAGTTTGAATAATTGAAGTGACTTGACACTACTCAATAGTTTCTTTAAAGAAAATATATAGATTTTATAATATACCAATTTTTACTTAAGGTAAACAATATAGTATTTTGTCTCTAGTAATTTATGGAATTACTGGGAAAAAAACTAAAGGTACATAAGAGTAACAAAGAATAGTGTGACTACAGTTTTTCTCAATTGCTAAAACACTAAAGCCCATTGGCTCAACAAAGTTCTCAGTTGCCTGAACTCATTGAGCTAATTGTGCCGTCTGCTGTCAATACCTTCAACCATTTCACATGATGGTACAACACAATATACAGATCTCACTTAGACTTTTCAGCAAAAATCTAAACACATTCTCATTCTCAAAACACATTCTGCACTCTAATGCACATGTCATCCATACTGGTAAACACAAGAGGCAACAATCAAATACACATAGAGAACATGTGTCATTGATGGAACACAACCACTCAAAATTGATTTCACTTGTTTCAAATAAATGTGACACAACCAATAGAAGCCAGTTGAGAGAGCAAACAGGTTGTTCAAGGTGGGAAGGAGAAAGTCTGAGAATTACATCACATGTCATTTAGCTGACCCTTTCATCCAAAGCAACTTACAATTGATCTATATATGTCAGAGGTAACACGCCTCTGGAGCAGCTAGGGGTTAAGTGCCTTGCTCAGGGACACATTGGTTGATGTATCACAGTGGGAATCAAACCCAGGTCTCCCACACTAAAGGCATGGGTCATATCCACTGGGCCATCACAGGAAGAGGAGGAGGAGGGCAGAGAAGAGGAGGACGAAGATAATTTTTGTGCCTTTTAGTATTGTATACTGTAGTACAGTGCATAGTAGGCTGTATACTGTACAATGAACAAATTGTATGGACCCTAACATTGTGCTTTCCATTTGTTAACAGTACTGACTGACTGCTCAATAGATTTGGACAGGTGGCAGGTTCATATCAACAGAGAACAAGAATTACAGCATCACAGAGACAAAGGACAAGACTGTGAGATGTAGGGTACAGTAATGTAAAAATAGGGGTAGAATACAAGAATACAAGAATAAATATTTTATTATGCTCGTCTGAGAAATGGAGTTTTGGATAATGTTCAGCTTCGGCACTTTTACCTATTATGCTAAAATATTCAATGACTGAGGAAGCCTAGTGACAAGTCCATAGCAACCAGTGTTGAATTACCCAGTGTGCTTTGCTGAATGGTCTCAATGTTTAATTGTTTTATTTCATGTGAATACTAGTTTACTAGATGAGTAACTTCGTATTTGAAGTAACGCAGGAAGTGTGCATTTAGTTTCCATGCTTATTGTGTTTCCACAACAATGTTAGTGAGTAAATCTGCTGAAATGGCTCCACACCTTAACAGAGGAGTGGGATGTGTCAGATGAGAATGCAGCCGTTTAACCACCTATGTCATGGCTGTATAAGAAAAAATGGGAAGCTGTACAGCTTTGCCAATGTTTTTTTTTACAATCATGTTGGAGGGTCATCCAAAATGTATTGCTGGTGAAGGGAGGGTCAGGTCTATTTTGACTAAAGGTCCCAAAACTTCTCCGCTGGCCCCTTAAATAGATAACGAACAGTCCCTAATGAATGTGGTTGTTCTTTGCATTCACCTCCATTACTTTCTGAAAAACAGTAAGAATGCAGTTTTACTATAATAAAGGTATAGTGTTTTTCATATTTTTCTTATAGCTGTGTATATAACCTCAGACATCTTACCTGGACATATTGGTATCTTTGATCTTTTACCTGTTTCTCTCAAACAGTACAGTGTAGAATTGTTTCATTCTTATTTGGTGTTTGTATACAAAAAAAGGCTTTCTGATCTTTCTCTATATAAATACCATATATGTTCACTAACTAATCTAAAATAAGACACCTGCTTAGGCTTTCAGCTAAAATTGCAATCAGCAGTGTTTGATAGGCACCAGACTGAAATCTATTCTGTTTTGAATGTATGGTTAACAGTTCTGACAGCAGTGTGTTGGCATTTGAACAACGTGCTGTAAATCTACAGTGTTGTGCACGTTGTGGTTAAAGTCATGGGATAAGTGTGTAGAGTTTTGAAAACTGTGTTCAAGCAATGAAAAACCAACTAGAGTTGTCTGCTGTGCAGACTGGAGTTAGAGTTTTGCACATGTAGCTCCAGTTGTGTCGTTTAGCAATCGAAAAAAAATGTAATAACATTTCAGACTGCCAATTTTATACAAAGACCAGGCAAAGCCCATGTTACAGGGATGACTTTAACGAGCTAAGTTAGCATCGCTGTTCAAGCTGTACAAGAACGTTAACGCTAGCACTCATCAAAAAGTAGCAAACTGTCACTGCCGCTATAACAACATAAAGCAAATTGTAAATGCACTGCAACAATGATGCTGAAGACATAAATGTAATTTATTTGACGACAAAGTCCTAATAATATCAACTTACCTGGAGGAACGTCAAGTAGAATCTGCCAACCGTCTCTGAAACATTTGACAAGGCTTCTTCATAGTCTTCATACAGTTTAACAGCGGTGGCATCCATAAGTGTTGCATTACCTCCATCTACTGGAGAGCACTGGGATCATTACCTCCATCTACTGGAGAGCTCTGGGATCATTACCTCCATCTACTGGAGAGCACTGGGATCATTACCTACATCTACTGGAGAGCACTGGGATCATTACCTCCATCTACTGGAGAGCTCTGGGATCATTACCACCATCTACTGGAGAGCTCTGGGATCATTACCTCCATCTACTGGAGAGCTCTGGGATCATTACCTCCATCTACTGGAGAGCTCTGGGATCATTACCTCCATCTACTGGAGAGCTCTGGGATCATTACCTCCATCTACTGGAGAGCTCTGGGATCATTACCTCCATCTACTGGAGAGAGCTGGGATCATTACCTCCATCTACTGGAGAGCACTGGGATCATTACCTCCATCTACTGGAGAGCTCTGGGATCATTACCACCATCTACTGGAGAGAGCTGGGATCATTACCACCATCTACTGGAGAGCACTGGGATCATTACCTCCATCTACTGGAGAGCTCTGGGATCATTACCTCCATCTACTGGAGAGCTCTGGGATCATTACCTCCATCTACTGGAGAGCTCTGGGATCATTACCTCCATCTACTGGAGAGCACTGGGATCATTACCTACATCTACTGGAGAGCTCTGGGATCATTACCTCCATCTACTGGAGAGCACTGGGATCATTACCTCCATCTACTGGAGAGCACTGGGATCATTACCTCCATCTACTGGAGAGCTCTGGGATCATTACCTCCATCTACTGGAGAGCACTGGGATCATTACCTCCATCTACTGGAGAGCTCTGGGATCATTACCTCCATCTACTGGAGAGCACTGGGATCATTACCTCCATCTACTGGAGAGCACTGGGATCATTACCTCCATCTACTGGAGAGCACTGGGATCATTACCTCCATCTACTGGAGAGCTCTGGGATCATTACCTCCATCTACTGGAGAGCACTGGGATCATTACCTCCATCTACTGGAGAGCTCTGGGATCATTACCTCCATCTACTGGAGAGCACTGGGATCATTACCTCCATCTATTGGAGAGCTCTGGGATCATTACCTCCATCTACTGGAGAGCACTGGGATCATTACCTCCATCTACTAGAGAGCTCTGGGATCATTACCTCCATCTACTGGAGAGCTCTGGGATCATTACCTCCATCTACTGGAGAGCTCTGGGATCATTACCTCCATCTACTGGAGAGCTCTGGGATCATTACCTCCATCTACTGGAGAGCTCTGGGATCATTACCTCCATCTACTGGAGAGCAATGGCGCGGAAGTATCAGAAGTACCCACACAAATACAAGGAGATTTACAAATATATTGATATTGAAAAATACTAAGTTCATTTACAAATGATGAAATACGAGTTACAAATTAGACACACAGACACAGATACGCATTTATGGATACAAATCACACAAATCATGTTTTACAAGCAAATACTTATGAGACTGTTTTAGCACCATATGTCTGTGTGTGTGTCTGCATGTGTTTTTGTGTGTGTGTGTATCTGTGTGTGTGTATGTGTGTCTCTGTGTGTGTGTGTGTGTATGTCTGTCTGTCTGTTGCATGTGTCTGTGTGTGTGTGTGTATGTGCCTGTGTGTGTGTGTGTGTGTGTGTGTGTGTGTCTGTGTGTGTCTGTGTGTGTGTGTGTATGTGTGTGCGTTTGTGTATTTGTGTGTGTATCTGTGTGTGGTGTTTTTGTTGAAGATAAGAAGGTAGATTTTGTTCTCTATTAGTGAAACATTTGATCCATAAATGTAGATATTTTAACTCTGAAGTTAATTTGACATAACCCTTTTTTATTTCTTTTCTCTGATTGTATGTTCTTCTTGATGTTGATTAGTTATGTAGAAGCTCCTAGGTTTGGTTTCTATGACGACCCAAGGCTAAAGCTCTATTTCTGAAGTGGATATGTAAA
The DNA here is from genome assembly GCA_025617405.1 of Perca schrenkii. Classification (NCBI taxonomy): domain Eukaryota; kingdom Metazoa; phylum Chordata; class Actinopteri; order Perciformes; family Percidae; genus Perca; species Perca schrenkii. Next base: position 898,999 of record CM046796.1, read on the forward strand.
TGGTTCTTGTTTGTTAGTTTGTTTGTATATCTGTACTCTGAATAAAGAAAGAAAAAAAGAAAAAGAAAGTGTAAATAAAGGTGTTGCTCCGTGTTGTCGGGTCTGAATAAGCCCCAGCTGGTCTTTATGATCATGTGACTCAGGTGTTCAGGGCGTGTGTGTGTGTCTGTGTGTCTGTGTGTGTGTGTCTGTGTGTGTCTGTGCATGTTTGTGTGTATGTATATAATGTTTTTAGTGACATACAACTGTGGAGCTCTCTATCTGATAACGAATGAATGTTTGGATGGACCACTAATCTGCAAATGAAAACATCTTTTTTTTGCTAGTTGAGTCAGTGAATATCTGAAGAAAGAATGAACAAATTGTGAAAGATATATTACTTTCCATGAGTAATTCCAAAGTGATTAATCAAATTGAACGGCAATTTAGTCATCTTTCTGGATGAAAATGTTTTCGATGCAGACCAGTGGCAGAGCCAAGATGGTGGCTGACTGATGGGTCTATTGATCAATCACATGAAGTGTTATAAGGGGAAAGAGTGTTTGCTCTGCCAATGAGATAATACAAGTCCTTCCCACTTGGCTGAGCAAACACTCTGTTGAGTGTTGGAGGACGAGTCCAGAAAGGCCAGGAGGCCCCTGGAGGCCTGGAGGCTGAAATGAGTCTGATTGGCCTATTGATGTCTCATAGCAGACATATAATACATTAGAGGTGACACAACTAACCGTTTTGGATAAAAGCGTATGTACTTTTATGGGAAAAAACCTAAATAGTTGTATATTTGTGTTAGTTCCAGAGTTTATTTCTGCTTCCTTGATTGCCAACATATAGAAGAACACTTTTCAAAAGCCAGAAGGAACTGTCATTATTTCAATACATTTCTGTGAGATTTCATTTCCGTTTAGTCTTTTCTTTTGTCTCTATAGTTATATAACAGTTTATACATCCATGTGACATCACTGCAGCATATCCTGATAGCCCAGGGTCTCCTGAAAGAAATGATGTCTAGAACATGATGGTGCATCACAGGGTTGACGTTCTACAAACATTATTACACAAGGAGACCAGGGGAAACAAAGATGGGAACAAATGGTTAAACCTGAGAGGGTTAAACTCAGTGCTCGAATTACGTGGGAGCCAGAGGGAGCCGAGCTCCCACTGAGTGAGGACTGACCCATGAAAGCAACAAAGTCAACTAAAACTGCAAGCAGTTATGAACGGGGCCCAAGCCTCCGATGCCTTTCGCCTCCGACGCCATTCGCCTCCGATGCCATTCGCCACCGATGACATTCGCCTTCGATGCCAGTCGCACGCGACACCCCGGGGAGCCGCGCCAGTCGACCCTGATGACCCGCGAAGCTGCGCCAATGCGGGACCCGATGCATTACGTAGGGGGAGAAATGTTGGTGAATATCGAGACGTTTGATGCACGAGGTCTGGGGTACTCTGCAGTTGCAAATGTAGTGGTTAACAGTGCCTCTCCATGCATATACAGAGTAGCTTTAACAATTCTCTACCATAAACAAACTTCTTGACCCCCTGACCACAGGGGACAGCAGGGAGAAATGAGAGAGTGACTGAGAGGGTGGAGGGGGGGAGGCAGGTGTGGTGGTTGAAAGAGCAGGGGAGGTGGTCAGGTTGTTGTTAATGGTGTCATAGGCGATTGATGTTTTCCTCCGAGGGTGCTCACAGGCGCACGTCGTTTAAAAAAAATAAAGTAGTCAAAAGTTGTTTGCATTTCAGAACCTTAGGAAATGGACAGCGGCCGACACGAACACACGTGCCTATTAACTTGATAATAAAGCCGTAAAGTAGGCTTTCAACTCAGGTCAGCGTCACTTCTCACAAATACAGATAGGATTGGAGATCAGAAGTTTAACTGACACGTGACCGCGATCAACTTCGTGGGAAAATAAGAATCAATGCCACCGACATAACCAATCACACTTTGACAGACTCTCCACTTAGCACCAACTGCAATGTTTAATTGCACGGTATCAAGGTGTATGAATGGTGTTGATTTTGGATTGAAAAAGTGGGAGAAAAGAGTAATATTTGTCCACTGTGAAGGTTGTAGAAACTTTGTCAGGTGGGTTAAGAAGTTTGTTTATTGTATATAACACCAGGGGAGCACGCGAAAGCGAAAAACAAAACATAACGGTAGGAGGTAAACATCATTAAATATTGAGAAGTGTGACCTGCAAGGTCTTTGATACATTCCCATTGGAAATATTCCATTAACATTGATTAACAGGGTAAAACACTTTTATGTTGATTATAGCGCCCAATAATGGCCGATCTTTGCCAAATTTGGTACAGCGCCTCAGACCGCCATGCCCAACGAGCACCACAAATTGTGTTGATTGCTTTTACTGTGGCAGAGATATTGCAATTGCAAACTTCCCATTGAAATGCATTGAGAAAATTGGCGGGAAAACAAATAAATGTTGCTTATAGCGCCCCCTAAAGGCCGATCTTCGCCAAATTTGGTACGGAACATCAGAGTAGAATGTTGAACAAGGATCTCAAGTCATTTGGTGATAACTCTAAATTTAACCGAGATATGATATGATACGTGTGTGGTAGCTAGCTAGGACAATTTGTTTGGTTGTCAAATTGGCATACTTTAACGTAGCAAAATGATTTCCATATCTTTTTGTCAGGTCCATCTGGAGATGCTAACTACCAGGTTTCGTGCAGATCAGTCGCACGGCCTAGGACGAGTTTGAAAAGGTTGGTTTTGCATGTTGCGCGATACTGCGAAAAAACCTTTGCGCGAAAATGGTCGGGGCCTATATCAGGCAATTCAGCTTGATTCAAAGAACACGTGGATGTAATAATTTCTAATGTGTGATGTGAATTGTGGGAGTTAATGACAAAAAACCATTATAGCGCCATCTGTGGTCCACATGTGTAATTTTTGGTAGGTGTGATCCACGGCCCATTGTCCATCTACCCTGTAAATTTAAAGTTGTTCACTTTAGTGTAAGTGGTGAATCTAGAGTTGGGTCACATTGGGTCCCATAGGCCACGCCCACTTTGACCCCTCGGTACTCCATTCTAGGGTTGGCCTCAGGATTGGCCACAGATGGTACGCATCAAATTTCGTATAAATCGGATGAGCCGTTCATGAGATATAAACTTTTTGTACTTGTAGCGCCCCCTAGTGACCAATTTTCGTAAAACGCATGAGGTACCTCCAGAGGGGCATGCCAAAAAATAATCTAAAGTTTGGGGTTGATAGCATTTACTTTGACTGAGATATGGCAAAGTTGGTGTTTTTATAGTTAGCTACACAAATTTGTTTGTGCGTTATATGCGCAATTTTTATCGTATAAACATTTTTTCCATAACTTTTAGTCAGGTCAGTCTGGAGATGCAACGGTCAAAGTTTCGTGCAGATCGGTCGCACGGTCTAGGAGGAGTTTGAAGAAGTAGGTTTTTGATAAATCACGATTTTTCACGCATAAAAGTCTGGCGGAAATGGGCGTGGCCTATATCACGTGATTCAGTTAGATCCAGGGAACGCGTCGATGTATGTTTTTGAATGTCGGGTGTACGGTGTGGGAGTTATAGGGCCAAACGCGTTTTGTTCTGCTATAGCACCACCTAGTGGTGGAAATGGGTAAATCTTTGCGCCTGAGGTCGTTGCGGGGTTTTGGACCAGTCCTGAAAATGGCAACCCCCCACCATGTACAGTTTAGGCTGCAGTCGGAGTTTTAGGCGGAGAAGAATAATAAGTAAGATAAAAATCTGAGGGGGTCTCTCATATCTGAAGGTGTGTGCCATATGTGGCATTGTAATTTAATCTTAAACAACGCTCATTATCCATCCCTGTGCGGTCTCTTACCATTAAAGACTCTAAATTAAAATGTAGGCTACTACTGTTATGGATGGCTGGAGAATTGCGGACCCAAAATGCAGAGGCGGAAACTGAGGATAGTTTTGATGTTTTAATAAAGACCTGAGCCAGTCAGGGACGGCACTTGCGCGTGCAAACACACACGTGTGTACGCGCACACATACAGTTGGGAAATACGTCGTAATCAATATGACGTGACTGACCGATAGGCTGGCAGTACTTTAATCTTTTCATCCACTTGATGATATCATGGTAAATAACGCACACACAGTATGCTGACAAATAAAAAATAGAGAATGTATTCACAGCACTGTAAATGACACAGTCTGCTTGTTGCAAATAAAGTTGAATGGACCTCCTATTGAGAAATGTAACCCTGTGCTGACGCATGCCCCAGCCGGGCAGTTTAATCTGTTTTGTCTCCGTCCGTAAAGCCGAGTCGACTGAACACCCAGGTGTTGTTATCACTACGTGTACATTATAAGACTAGAACATAGTTTGGCTGTGCAATGGCAGCTGCTTTTATTAATTTTTGCCGGTTAGTGCATTTTCCCTGTGTACATGTTAAAAACTACATGCATTATTGTGTTTGACACTGAGGATATCTGAGACGGTGGTCTGGTTCAAATGAGTTATGTTTTATTTCATTGTGAAATTGAGAATTGATCCTCAGACTAAATCGTTTTAGTCTATTTCTTTGTATTGCGAAATTTAAATGAAATATAGTCAATAGGGATCGGCAATATAAACGATATGCAATATAAACAATACAAAATTGGCCTACGATAGAGATTTTAATTGTATTTCATATCGCGATAATGCATGTTAATGATGCAACCTACAAACGGAATTTAGAGCCACGAGCTGCAACCGGCTGCAAACCATCTGCAAACCATCATCGTCATCTTGAGTAAACATGGCTGAAAGCGAAACGGAGAAGCTGGTGAAAAAGACCGGTGCAACATCCATTATTTGGACTTGGCTGGATTTAATCCGCTACAATGGACCTGTAGTCGAGCTGTACCATGGAGCCTTTAATCAGCCTGACCATTCACTATATAACAGACGATTGGAATCTTGGCAGCCGGTGTTTGCAGACGTTGTACTTCCCCGCTGAACATACAGTATGTATGCATGTGTGTGTGTGTGTGTGTGCGCAGTGGTGTAGTCTAATGTATTTTAGCGGGTATACTGTACTACATAAATGGACAAGAATGGACATATTACAGTTTTTTTTACAATCGCTATGACAATTTTTTCAATACTTATAACAATTTTCCTAAACTTAACGCACCAACACACCTACATACACCTAACCAATTATGTGACTTTCTACAGCTCTTACAATCAACCATTTCACAGTGGACAACAAAATACAAAATACAGCACTCAGTGCGAATCAGTAAACCATTGCTTGTTATTGTAGCCTATTACTGTACGTAGCTTTCATGCTAGTGTCATTTGTTGTCAAATTTACCTTCTTGCAAAGAATTGGATCCAGAATCAGAAATGCTTTGATGCAAATTTTATTGATTCCATTGATTCTTATTTTGAAACTGTGGCTGAAAACTGAAAACTGTAAATATTACACAAAATACATATAAACCAAAATAAAATCTATTAGATTATAACAAATTAAGAAAATAAAAATAAAATCTATTACAGTAAAGTATAACCATCTATTACTGTGGAGTATAAGAAATAGCCACTATTGATACTCAGTCTCTTCTGTCTTGACGATGGGGACACATGGCCTAACCCTGCACACTGATTGCTAATTGAAGATTTGTGTGAAGGAGTGTCACACAGGTGCTTCAGTGATTTCATACTGAGGTAGGTAGTTTCTAATAGTTAGGAACAGGTGGTTTCTGTTTGGTTACCATAGCTAAAACAACGGAGTTTGGACTGCTTGAATGACATCTGTGTTAACTGTTCTGCAAAAGGGTGGGCAAAATGTGTCAATCCAATGAGAAAAGGGTAACACTAGAGCTGCATCGATTACAACTTTCTAGGCTGATTCCAATTTCCGATTTTCTTTGAGTTAGGCCAGCCGATACCGATTTTAGCCGATTTTTTGTAACCACTTTACAGCACACACAAATATTTATTTTCTATCTTTTCTTTAATAGAACATTTTACATAGAACATTTTTTGAATAGATAATCGATCGCTATATATATATATATATATATATATATATATATATATATATATATATATATATACATACATGTGCATACATTCACATTTTTTTAATATTAGATTTGTTATTGACTTAGTTCATTAAAAAGACTTATTGGATGGCAGCCCATTAATATTATTTTTAGACTATCAGAAAGCATTTGATATGGTATCCCATAATTTCATTTCATCTTTGATACATTAAATTTTTTCCAGTTTGATAACTTCTTCATGAAGGCAATTGAAACTCTCTAGAGTAATACCAACAGCTGTGTCAAACTGGCCTATGGTACATCACCTAGATTCAATCAGTGGCGATTTCTTTAAGACTGCAAGGGAAGCTCAGCTTCCCCTAAAATGTCTAAAATTTAAATGGTCAAATATGTACTATTTTGTTAACATTTTATTGACTAAAATGCGTTAGAATACGTTAATCTCGAAGACGAGTTGGTTCAGAATTGGCTGACTCGATTTCCTTCTCATACATTCCCGTAGCGTCTCAGTGCATTTCCCCGTTGAAGCCCAGCGTCCGTTGACTTCAACGGGACTGCTTTGAGCAGTTTTTTTCAGCGCTTCGAAACTAGACGGTCATTGGATAAACGCTGCGATTATGTCCCGCCCACGGACGCTCAGCGTCTCTGGGGGTCAATGGAGCAGTGGGCTGGCCTGGGCTTCTGCGTGATGATTGGAGGACTGTATCTCCTTTTGATTGACAGCGATTTTGTACTATAAAAGTCGCCGAAGCTGTTCAACTTCAAGCAGAGCTCAGCTCACTCCCATCGTGGATTTTACAAGTCTAGTTGAAAGACGAACTGCTGCAACCTGTGTCTTGGTATTTGCCTGGCGAAATTGCTAGCCAATTTTCATCATACATTTCATACAATTATACACCACATTCCTTGTTTCAGTTTAACCTAATTCCTACATTTCCTCCTTCAAGTTTAATATCGTTTTGTTAGATCGTTTGTTCATTCATTCATACAGTAGGCTAGGCTAGCTAGTGTTGTAGGGGTGAGCTAGCCAGCTAGCAAACTGCACCCGATGGCAGACAATGCTAATATTGTCGACCTGATTTTGGCGAAGCCATTTGAAAGTCTTCCTTATGAGGAGAAACTTAGAATTAAACAGCAGGGTTAGATCAACACTTAAGAAAATGAGCTTCCCTTCTTTGAATGACCAGCAGCCGCCACTGGATTCAATATAAAAAGAGGTATTCACTAGGGCTGCCCCAGGTCTCCTTATTTGTTCCCATTACCTGAACAAATTCTTTCTCAGGTTTGGGGACAGAACTCAGGCGCAGACTGGAGTTGGTAGTAAAGAAACTTATTTTAATGAAACAGTGAGTGTGAGCTGGCAGTGGGGGTGCTGGGTCCAAAGAAGGATTGGGGTCTGGGCTGTGTTCCTCAGTGCGGCTGCAGACTCAATGATCCAGTGTGTGGCTATTGGCAGCAGATGATTCAGAAGGGTTAGAGATCTTCCACTTAGTCACGTCAGGAAACAGGGCAGACAGGCGAGTACAGAGACGAGAAACTAGACTAGGTACAATAATTGAAGGCTGGAGAATGAGAATACTCAGTGGTTTAAATTAAAATCTCACAACTGGTGGACGATACCACTTTATTTTTAAATAATAAAACAGTAGTTTCTCATGTTTTATCTGACATTGATACATTTTCTGAAGTATCTGGCTTAAATATTAATTTGAATAAATGTGAAATTCTTGCCTTAAAAGATGTTTCAGATACACAAATTTGTAGCATCCCCATAAAAACAAACACAAAATATTTAGGAATTGTGATTACTAAAGATGATAAAATGCTAATGAAAGACCATTTGGATCCGGTAATGTGGAAAAAAAATTGTTGTGTTTTCTTTGTTTGTGAAGACTGTTGTTTCTTGTGCCAACATTATGACAATTTGAATGTATTTGACAAGTGAATCAGTTACCAAGGCAACAACACACTCTACTCTCAGCTGCAGTTTACTCGTCTGATCATCATTAATCTTAATATCTGTAATTAATTCTGGAAGTTCTAGTTTGTATATACTGTATAATCATTATTAAGTACGTATTATTAGATATAATCAACTCATTTTATGAGCAGGCGTGTTTCTAGTGTTTATAATGTCTCATAAAGAGCTGTAACTTGAGCTCCATAGACATATTTTGATAAGGGAGATTAAAGTTCAAAGTCCATCTCTCCAGCTAGTTCACTTTGTCCCGTGTTGTGACGCAGATGTTTCTCCATGTTCAACTTTTGGTAAGTGAGACTTTTCAGTGTTCAGCGACTCTCAGCTGATCTCTGATCTCATGTTAGTTTTCTCAAACTGTTAAAGGCAGAAATTCAGGTGTTTGTGTGTGAAAAGCTGCAGTTTGTGTTGAGAAGAGCTCAGCTCTGTGCTAACAGTTAGACACCATGTCCTGCCAGTAGGACAATAACTTGTGTAATAACTAATGTGCAGTAAAACTAATACCAATACTAATACCATCATGTAAAAACAGTTCAGCATTGAAAACACTACTTTGATAAAAGTACACAAGAATTATCAGATAAATATACTTAAAGTACACAGGGCAGTAAAATGTCCCCTGTGGGTGTGGTACTATAATCTGTATACTTACTGATGCCTTCAGGTGTAAGCTGCATTTTACTGTTTTAAAGATTAATTTCAGCTTCATATATAAGCTGAAATTATTCTTTTCATTATTGATCAATCTGCTGATTATTTTCTTGGTTAATAAATTAAATAATCTGTCTGTTGAAAGACAGGAATGTGAGAAATGCCCATCACAAAGTGGTGTCTTCAGTCAAAACTTTAAAAACCCAAATGATCTCTTCCTTTTATTTAAAAGAAGTAAAATCTGCAGATGGTCACCTTTAAAGGTACAATATGTAACATTTCTGCTTTAAAATGTCTAAAAATGACCATACCTATGTTATATATTTTATGAGTTGTGTTCTTACACTATCCTAAATGTTTCCACCAAATGTCCAACCCAGAGAAATCTGTTATTTTATTTTCAGACACGGCACGTTTCCTTTAGTTGCCCGTCAGTGGCGTCATATAACCTTTCACCCTCGTTACTCTAACTTCCGTCAGAACACTGGCATCAAGATGATATGTTCAGGAGTAATTATAAATCATACAATGTCACAGAAAAAAAATACTTGTAACCGTAATACTGCTTTTTTTTGCCATACAGCATCATTTTGTGATTAATTACATCCCAATTTTTTATCACAGTAATACAACAGAGACCTTATCTATTTTGAAAGTTCAATATCGATACCAGCTTGACGTTACTACAATGTGCTAACGTTGATGCTAATGCTTTGTGGGTAAAATTGACGTTACAACATCGTTCAACACTCTAATAGTTATTTTTAGTATGACTGTTTCGACCACAGCTAACAGGACTGAGCTAACCCACGAATAACTTCACTAGTAACGTTATCGTTAGCTGTATAGATAGACGATTAATCGAATGCTAATTTAGCCAGCTAGCACACCCCGGTCCAGGGACAGACTGGGACTAAAAAACGGCCCTGGACTTTGATTAGGCCCGGTCCAAAGCAATCGGCGCGCGGAAACTCGACAACAACAACAATAACGCCTGGCGCCTGGCATGAGTGTCACAAGACTTTAATTGTGGCTCATCATGATACTATACCATCCAAATTATAGCAATAGCACTGATGCTGACTAGATGTTAGGGTTATGGTTAGAATCATAATTATATAATATGCTGTTATAACAACATATTATACAATATATTCCATGCTGTCTTAAAATTAATTTATTACTTAATAATCTTAATTAATTTATGCAGTAATTAATCTTACTGCACAAATAATACCACATCTAAATGAAAATACACCATTACAAATGTAACTTCTGTATTCAAAATCTTCAGAGTTTGTAAGCATTAACTGTAACGTTATCAACATTTTTAAAAGTAAAAGCACAACATATTTCTTAATATTAGCTACTGCATGTGGCATTTTACAGCTAAAATGTTGAAGTTTAGCTGTTTTAACTACTGTAATCAATAAAAATGCATCCCTAGCAAGTAACTCTCTTTCTCCTCTCATGTCCCATACTTACTTGCCCTGTATCTGCCTGTGGAACCAGCTCATCTGTCTGTCCCTCATCACTGGTGGCATGTTGCTGCATAGCTGTCTGGCTCACTTCTTCACTGCTGGGTCTGCTGCTAATATTAAACTGCGAGGTGCTGCTGCTGGCTGTACTGCTAAATATTTCAGTTACTTTGCGACATATAGCGGCTTCAGTATCTAAATTCCGTAATTTGTTTTCTCTCTTTTCTTTCCGTTTTTTACCCACAGCAACGTTATGCATATTGTTTGTTTGTTTCTATGCTTCTAATGTCTTTGCTGTTTTGTTTCTTCCTTCTCTTCCACTTCTTCTTTTCCTTACTTGGTGGCCATGGCCAGTGCAGCTGGCATCCAACTTAAAGGTGCATTGCTGCCACCTACAGTACTGGAGTGTGAAACAGATTAGTGGGGGCAAAATACAGGTGATGACTGCGTGTGTGGCGGGTGGCGGGCCGGCCCGCCGGCCGTCTTGGAGTACCGGCCGTTCTGTGATTCTCCAGATCACACAGATGGCCAGTCCGCCCCTGCCGGTCTGTCTGCCTCACTCCCCCGGCGCAGAGAGACTCAGTCGGGATGACAGCTGACAACAGCCCCAGGACATATAGCTAGCTAGTTACCGTTAGCCCCCAGTCAGCTATCAGCCAGCTACTTTCATTACAGCAACCCCCGGCCAGAACTTATCTCCAGTGCCTGGTGCTTACGACGCTAACGGCAGTTTAATTAAACGTCCGGAAACAGACTATATCAGACCCAGCACCGAGTCACAACAGCGGCCATCCATAGCGGTAGCTAGCTACATCTCCGTAGTGCTACAGGTGTATGTGCCGAAAATCTCCTCCCTGCCGAATTCCTCCCCCCTTCGCGTTTAGCTGTCTTTACGGTTAGCTAAATCAACCCGACAAAAGGTGGGTTAAGCACCAAAACGAAAAGTTAAGATTACTGAAAAGTAAAGGGGAGATAATTCCGGGCAGCTGGGAGATGTTATGCTGCTGCACAACAGGCATTGAACGTCCTGGCTCGCTATCGCGGAGATTTCCCCAACAATCCCCACCCACACCCGTCTCTCAGCCTCGTTTAGTAGCTAGCTAGCGTTACAACAAACCCCGTCCGCCCCGGTGTTGAAACCATCCAAAAGGTGACATTGATATAGGAAATATTTTGTGTTTTAGCTGCTGGCTACTGTTAGCTTGCTGGCTCACTAGCTAACTGGTCAGCGACAAATAAAAATCTAATCAAGAAAAATGTAATTATGTTGGGAAAACTGCAGCTATTTTATTAGAATAACATGACTAAACGTAACGTGAACAAAGTTGAATGGGTAAACTCGTCCGTGAACTGATGCATTCTAACCGGCAGCTAAGTTGTTTAACACTAAAAACTCCCATAATTCCACGCAACTTCACAACGTCATCAAAAGTCCAGTTTTACCGTCCATTGTTTTGGTTGAGAGACACCTAGCGGCAGAAAGTTACATATTGTACGTTTAAGAAGCTGGAACCACTAAATGTTTGAAAATTATTTAAACCACCCATTTATCAAAGAATTCTTATTATTTATTACAATTTATCAACTCTTTGTTCTCAACTTTGATTTAAACTGCAACTTATCAGATTTCATAAAGAATTTGTTGAGTCTTGAAATCTCCATCTGTAGAGTAGCTAGTAATTATAACTGTCAGATACATAGAGTGCAGTCAAAGTAGAAAGTAACACAATATGGAAATACTGAAAGTACAACAAATGTTGAAATGTTCCTTAGTGCAGTACTTGATTAAATGTACTTAGTTACTTTACACCACTGCTGATGTTGGACATGTTAGTTGTTATTGTCAATGTTTAATTCTTGTATTTAGGATCAAAAATCATTAAATCATTTACCAGTTTATGAGTTCCATGGAGTTCAAAGTGCTGCAGTAAATCTTCAGATTAGATAAAACTTTATTGACAGAAGGAAGTCCAGCGTGCGTGTTTATAGTGTTTATTATGTCTCATAAAGTGCTGTAACTTGAGCTCCATAGACATATTTTGATAAGGGAGATTAAAGTTCAGAGTCAATCTCTTCAGTTAGTTTACTTTGTCCCGTGTTGTGACGCAGCTGTTTCTCCATGTTCAACTTTTGGTGACACTTTTCAGTGTTGAGCGACTCTCAGCTGATCTCTGATCTCATGTTAGTTTTCTCAAACTGTTAAATGTGTTGTGGTTTCAGTGTTTTGTTCTGTATTTTGCCCCATTTCTGTTGCCTGTTTGTTCGTTTCTGTTGCCTTGTTGGTTTCTGTATGTTTTCTGTGTATTGTGGTCTGTGTTTGTCAGTTTCCCTGTTTGTGTTCTGTTTCCTGTTTTATTTTGATAGTCTGGTTTTTTGTCTTGTCTTATCCAGTTTACTTCCTGTGTTTTCCCGCTTTTGTTGATTGTCCTGCCCCGCCCTGTTCTCACCTGTTGGCTCACCTGTTCCTGATTTACTCCTCACCTCATGTATTTAGCCTCTGTGTTCCCTTTGTCTCTTGTTAGTTCGTCTTGTGTGCCTCCCCATGTCTGGTGTTTGCTCCTTTTGTGTTCTGTTTACTCCTGCCGTCAGTTTCTGCTTTCTTGGGTTTCCAGTCATTGTACTGCCGCTTTTTGTTACATTAAATACCTCAGTTTGACCACCTTCTGCCTGCCTGCCTCCTCTCTGCGTTTGGGTCCAACTTCCCTGCTCCCACGTCACAAAATGCAGACATTCAGGTGTTTGTGTTTGAAAAGCTGCAGTTTGTGTTGAGATAGCTCAGCTCTGTGCTAACAGTTAGCCACCATGTCCTGCCAGTAGCACAATAACTTCTGTTGATTTGATTCTCAGTCATTTCTAATGTGCAGTAAAACTAATACCAATAATAATACCACCATGTAAAAACAGGTCAGCATTGAAAACATTACTTAGGAGGTCACGTGACACAGATCGAGCTGCTTGAGATTTCTCTCCGGCTCCAGGTTAAAACAAAGTAGTAACTTTCTTCAAGCAAACTTGAAAATACCGGTCAGGAATCTATTGTAGAGATGCCTAACAAGCAGAACGACAAAGACTTTTCTATTTTTTCATCAACTGGACCTCACACTGGTAGGAGAAAAGAAAATCAACAGACAGCCACACGTGTTGCTAGTGCTAACCAGGACCACCGTGATGAAACTAGGGCCTCAGTGCTGACAGCCTCGACAACTGTGGAGCAGATTTTAGCTGAAATAGTCTGTGGCGTCCCGTGTGAATGACATAAATTAATCAGTCGGTACTCGCCTTGATGTTATTGATGGAGCCCTGAGTGAATTTAAAATATCTGTCACCTCAGTCGAGAGCTCTCTCTTCACTCTTTCTAGATGAGTTAGAAAAACGTATTCAGGAGGCTGAAGGTAGGGTCTCCGCTAAAAGCAGATGACTGCGGCAGCCAAGGGCCATGGAGAAGACAGTGGAGCTGCTACTGATGATGCATTCAACTGACAGTGATGTGAAAGAGACAAGAAGAGCCAATGAGAAATTATATTGTTTCCTCTGCAGATGAGAGGCTGAGTTCAGCAGCATGGATCAGTGTGAGGACAGAGAGACCACTCTGTGTGGGGAACCGGACAACCAGACCAAAGCTCAGAGGTGAGACCACCATCTCTAACTGTCCAGAACTCACATCACTCCACCACCTGAAATACACAAACTTGTAGTGATGATGAGACAGACTCATGATCTTCTATGAAGTACTTTACTCAGTATACTGGGAGAGAGAGTGCTGCAACTTGGCCATCGTTCCTCTCTCTCTCTAACGCCAGACACTAGAAGACTCTGAACAGACTGAAGTCTGACACCATCTCACATCTAACGTTAAAGACACACTGTAGTCCCAGCTCAGAGGTGAGCACATGAACTCTGTCTCACTCACACATGTCCAGCTGCAGTTCTGTATAAAGAAAGAAATACTTGAGTAAAGGTACAAGTATTTTACCAGACAATGACTTTGGTCGAAGTTAAAGTCTCCTTTTAGAATATTACGTGAGTAAAAGTCTTAAAATATCACATATTTACTGTACTTAATATCAAGAGTCATTTTCTGATATTAACTCTCCTGTTGTCCTAAATTTTCAAAATTTTCTATATCAGAAATTTGGGTTTCTTTCAAACCTTTGTGTGTGTGTGTGTGTGTGTGTGTGTGTCTGTGTGTGTGTCTGTGTGTGTGTGAGTGTGCATGTGTATTAAGTGACAAAAAGCTTTGATAAAACTGACCAAAACATCAGGGGAAAGCGACAAAAGTGTTAAAAAAGTTTTGACCCACAAAAACCAAAAGTTGCACGGTCAATGGGAAGACAACACAAAGGCCAAAGGTGTCTGTTACCATGGCAGCAGAGCCTGCAGCTGGTACAGAGCCTGCAGCTGGTGCTTCTATGCTTCCTCCTCTTCTTCTTTAGTTTTGGCCTATGGTTGTTTTGTTGGGCATCACGTCACCAAATGGAACAGAGCATTATTTTTGCAATCTAGGAGCAATCATTCACCAAACCTGCTTCTTTCCAATGGAACTAATTTCTTCTGATTTTATTCTGTAGAAACGAGTAACTAACATGCTTCGGGGGAATGTAGTGGAGTAAAAGTATACATTTTATTTAAGAAATGTAGTGGAATAAAGTTTCCTGAAATATGAATAACAAAGTAAAGTACAGATATGTGAAAATTCCACGTAAGTACAGTAGCAAAGTATTTGTACTTTGTTACATTCCAACACTATCCAGCTGTCATCCTTTCTCACTACAGTCTTAAGTTACCTGCACATACAGGACATTACCATGATCTCTAGAATAACTATCATCATATAAGACATGAAAGAATATGCATAGGAAATGATTTCACACTATCACCACCATTATCCACACTCAACATCTGTCTGTGTTGTGTTGAAGCCCAGAGCAGCAGCTCACACCTGACTCTGCTGGACCTGAACCTGGACCTGGACCTGAACCAGAATCCAGCTGTGTGTCCATGAAGAGTGACCGGTCTAAGGTTTGGCCTGTGACCTTCAAAGATGGACGTCCCTCTGTTGATCCAAGGTGAGGATTTAAACTGAGAAAAACACAACAGTGTGTTTGTGTTGGATTCTCAATTGTGAGTCACTGGTGTAAACTGGCAGCTTTCAGAACGCCGCAGACTGGAGCATTGAAAGTATCTGCAAGTTTCAACTCATCTTGTCCAGAATCTTTGGTCTGAACTGGACTTTAGCAAGCAGGCCACCCATAATCCTTTACTAGGGCAGGTGGCCTTGCCAAGAATAACAGCACAGCAGGGGGCAACCCACAAGCAACCTGCTCCTTATAATGCATATCTGATAGTGGTCTACAGGACCACTCACTGTTTCAGTGAGCAACTATAGTTTGAAATGTATCCACAATCCATTGTTGCACCGTGTTCTGGGTACAGTGCAGATTATATTCAGTTTTTATGTGTTTCTATCAGGAGAAAGCTGGAAGAACCAGAACCCAGCTGTGTGTCCATGAAGAGTGACCGGTTTAAGGGTTGGCCTATAACCTTCAAAGATGGACTTCACTCTGTTGATCAAAGGTGAGGATTTAAAACTGAGAACAAAAGAAACTGTGCTGCCTTCCAGTTGGTCTGAGCCATCAAACACTGTTGATTATCTTTCCAACTTGTTCTGCTTTGGGGCATCATTCTCTGGTGTTGTAGCTCAGTTCTAGAGCAAAACTCTGCCGTGTACTCATGTTGTGTTCTAATATTCAGTTGTTCTCATCAGACAATATTTTCTGTTGTTTTAGAATTGGTTCAGCCCAATAATCACTTGTTTTGTGTTCACACAAACTTTTTTAAAACAAACCAAGAGAAGTCCTTAGTGAAAGACACTAGCTAAAGCCTTGGTTTGCTTCTTAATTCTTCCTGTTGAATCACAGTGTGGTCAACAGTACGACCAACAATTTAATGTCAGGGGAAACCATCTGACCATCTGTCAGAGGACCTTTACCTTGTGCGTGTCTCTGTGTGGACAGACATGATGTGAGCTAATTCTTCCTGATTCCTCCACAGAGTGGACCAGGAGATCTCAGAAGTTCCCAGTAGTCAGTCTATCCAGCAGCATCAAACACACCTGGACTCCATAATTAAGGTCTGTATATGTACATCCACTACGTTTACATCTATCTTGTTCACAATCATCTGGTGCACTTTATAGACCAGAGGATTGTCAGTCTGTCCAACATGGATCCGATGTTTGCTTCCATAATTTCAGTCTGATGTGATTCATATAATGTTCTGTTCCAGCTGCTGGAGGATGACATTGTCACATTTGTGAAGAATGAGCTGAAGAAGATCCAGAAGGTTCTGAGTCTCGATTTCCCAGAATGCTCAGAGAGTCAGAGGGAGGGTAAGGAGGTGTTGGACACTGAGGATGAAGATCAGAGGATGAGCAGCAGAGAGGCATTTCTAAAGATCACACTGCATTTCCTGAGGAGAAGGCAGCAGGACGAGCTGGCTGACTGTTTGCAGAGCAGTAAGAGGATTTATATATTTAGGGGAAGTAATCTGTCATATGTACAGTGTTGGGAGTAACGGCGTTTAAGTATAACGCCGTTACTAACAGCATTATTTTTTCAGTAACGGAGTAATCTAATTAATTACCTTTCCCATCATTGCAACGGCGTTATCATTACTGAGAATGTAAAGTGGCGCGTTACTACAATTTGGTTGAATGAAGCGCAAGTTGTCAGGCTTTGGCTACACATTAGCTGCCTGGAGAGAGCGGGGGGGGATGATGACACCGTTGCAAATGCGATGATGATTGGCTGGGTGGGCGGATGCCCTGCTCACGCTGTCTCACTGCACGCTCTAACTATCACTAAACACAAGACAGCGACAATGGCAACGAGGCAGGGAAATTCAAAGCTAGCGTTCTCGAACTGGAAGTACCGTTACTACTTCTCGCTCATTGAAATTAAAGGCAAGAATGTTTATGTAACATGCACGCTATGCCCAGGAAAGAGGATTCTTTACATGTTTTTATTTCTATACATATCATATGGCAGGCTGCAATCTATTGAGTTCAAATAAATACCAAATTTTCTAAAATACTGTATAGTGTTCTTATTCTTCAATCAGTTAATATAAACATTGTTGACGTTAAAGATGTTATAGAACGTAATAGCGTTATAGAACATAAAAAATAACATCACAGTTACTTTGCTGAGTAACTAATTACTTTTACAATGTGGTAACTGAGTTACTAACTCAACTACTTTTTGGGAGAAGTAATTTGTAACTGTAACTAATTACTTTTTTAAAGTTAGATGACCAACACTGCATATTTAATTTAGAAATCACTTATTGATTTTCTTTGCTGTGTGTTCTTACAGGAAGTCATTCGGGAGTTTGTAAGCGTAAACTGAAATCTAACCTAAACAAGAAGTTTCAGTGTGTGTTTGAGGGGATTGCTAAAGCAGGAAACCCAACCCTTCTGAATCACATGTTCACAGAGATCTACATCACAAAGGGAGGGATTGCTGAAGTCAATGATGAACATGAGGTCAGACAGATTGAAATAGCATCCTGTAAACTAGACAGACCAGAAACAACAATCAGACAAGAAGACATCTTTAAAACCCCACCTGGAAGAGATGAACCAATCAGAACAGTGATGACTAAGGGAGTGGCTGGCATCGGGAAAACAGTCTTAACACAGAAGTTCACTTTGGACTGGGCTGAAGACAAAGCCAACCAGGACATCCAGTTCACATTTCCATTTACCTTCAGAGAGTTGAATGTGCTGAAAGAGAGAAAGTACAGCTTGGTGGAACTTGTTCATTACTTCTTTAGTGAAACCAAAGAAGCAGGAATCTGCAGGTTTGAAGAGTTCCAGGTTGTGTTCATCTTTGACGGTCTGGATGAGTGTCGACTTCCTCTGGACTTCCACAACACTGAGATCCTGACTGATGTTACAAAGTCCACCTCAGTGGATGTGCTGTTGACAAACCTCATCAGGGGGAATCTGCTTCCCTCTGCTCGCCTCTGGATAACCACACGACCTGCAGCAGCCAATCAGATCCCTCCAGAGTGTGTTGACATGGTGACAGAGGTGAGAGGGTTCACTGATCCACAGAAGGAGGAGTACTTCAGAAAGAGATTCAGAGATGTGAACCAGGCCAGCAGAATCATCTCCCACATCAAGACATCACGAAGCCTCCACATAATGTGTCACATCCCAGTCTTCTGCTGGATCACTGCTACAGTTCTGGAGGACGTGTTGAAGACCAGAGAGGGAGGAGAGCTGCCCAAGACCCTGACTGAGATGTACATCCACTTCCTGGTGGTTCAGTCCAAAGTGAAGAAGGTCAAGTATGATGGAGGAGCTGAGACAGATTCACACTGGAGTCCAGAGAGCAGGGAGATGATTGAGTCTCTGGGAAAACTGGCTTTTGAGCAAATGCAGAAAGGTAACCTGATCTTCTATGAATCAGACCTGAGAGAGTGTGGCATTGACATCACAGCAGCCTCAATGTACTCAGGAGTGTTCACACAGATCTTTAAAGAGGAGAGAGGACTGTACCAGGACAAGGTGTTCAGCTTCATCCATCTGAGTGTCCAGGAGTTTCTGGCTGCTCTTCATGTCCATCTGACATTCACCAACTCTGGAGTCAACCTGCTGTCAGAAGAACAAACAACATCAACACAGTTCTACCAGAGTGCTGTGGACAAGACCTTACAGAGTCCAAATGGACACCTGGACTTGTTCCTCCGCTTCCTCCTTGGTCTTTCTCTTCAGTCCAATCAGACTCTCCTACGAGGCCTGCTGACACAGACAGGAAGTAGTTCACAGACCAATCAGAAAACAGTCAAGTACATCAAGAAGAAGATGGATGAGAATCTGTCTCCAGAGAGAAGCATCAATCTGTTCCACTGTCTGAATGAACTGAATGATCGCTCTCTAGTGGAGCAGATCCAACGGTCCCTGAGTTCAGGATGTCTCTACACAGATGAACTGTCTCCCGCTCAGTGGTCAGCTCTGGTCTTCATTTTACTCTCATCAGAGAAAGATCTGGACATGTTTGACCTGAAGAAATACTCTGCTTCAGAGGAGGCTCTTCTGAGGCTGCTTCCAGTGGTCAAAGCCTCCAAAAAAGCTCTGTAAGTACAGCGATAGTTGGACTCATATATCATAACTTAAATGCTCTGCTGTCTTTTCAACTTCTTGATTCTTTTTTCTTCATTACCGTCTCTTCAGGCTGAGTGGCTGTAACTTGTCAGAAAGAAGCTGTAAAGCTCTGTCCTCAATTCTCAGCTCTGAGTCCTCTACTCTGAGAGAGCTGGACCTGAGTAATAACAACCTGAAGGATTCAGGAGGGAAGCTGCTGTCGGCTGGACTTCAGAGTCCACACTGTAAACTGGAGACTCTCAGGTCAGGATTCATCAACCTGTTCAACTGATGGTCAACTAAATCCTGATTTACATTAATGGCTAAACTCGTAATGTGCCTAAGATTGTCTCTCAGTTGTGTTTATTTAATTTCAATCTCTTCCCATGAACATGTCTTAAGTTGTTTTTTTCTCAACTTATTGTTGGAACTTTAAACCAATCTCAATCGTCTTGGGTGACGCTAAACTCTGACGCAGCGACAGTGGCTCTGCTAAATAGCCTTGATGAACCATCCACATTTTCCACATGTAGCTGGCTTTTTAAAGATATATTTTAGGTCTTTTTCCTTTTATTTAGATCAGCTGAAGAGAGACTGGAAAGAGTAGAGAGTGGGGGATGACATGCAGCAAAGGGCATCAGGTCGGATTCGAACTTGGGCCTTCATGTGGCCACCCCAGTGTGTAGCTTGCTAGCTCGAAGGTTGTTGTTGTTTTTTAGAAGCGTATAGAGTTTTGCAAGTTGAGGGACAACCAGCAGTGAATGAACTGTCATTAATCCAGAATAGAGAACACACAGAAAGCAGAGGATGAGGGACAAAGGCTGGAAATGTTCTTCTGTTGATCCAGACTATTCTTGAGTTAATATTAATTAACTTTGAGGATTTTAACTAGAGCTGAGAAGAGATTATACATCACCAGATTTAGTGATGCCTCACAAATTACCATCTAGATTTACAGTTTGTATTTCAGTTATACAGAAAAACATATCCTTGTTTGACTCTTGAGATAAAATGTCATGTGTTTCTTGAACCGCAAATCAGATCCTTTTTTCTTTTGAGAATAGTTTTAGTCCAGACTCAACCTATAATATTTTTACATTTTAATAATACTGATATTTGTCTTCTTGTTCATTATTGTCTCTTCAGGCTGAGTGTCTGTAACCTGTCAGAGAGAAGCTGTGAAGCTCTGTCCTCAGTTCTCAGCTCAGAGTCCTGTAGTCTGAGAGAGCTTGACCTGAGTAACAACAACCTGCAGGATTCAGGAGGGAAGCTGCTGTCAGCTGGACTTCAGAGTCCACACTGTAAACTGCAGAATCTCAGGTCAGGATTCATCACCCTGTTCAACTGATGGTCACCTGCATCCTGATTTACATTAATGCATAAACTCATAACATGCCTAATGTTGTCTCTCAGTTGTGTCCATTTAGTTTCAATCTCTTCCCATGAACATGTTTTAAGTTGTTTTTTTCTCACCCTGTTGGAACTTTAAACCAATCCCAATCGTCTTGGGCGACGGTAAGCTCCGACGCAGCAACTGTGGCTCTGATACAAAGCCTTGTTGCGCCATCCACATTTTCAGAATGTAGCTTGCTTTTTTTAAAGATATTTTTTAGGGCTCTTTCCTTTTATTTCCAACAGCTGAATAGAGAGGAAAGGGGAGAGAGTGGGGGGATGACATGCAGCAAAGGACATCAGGTCAGATTCAAACTCGGGCCACTGGCAAGGACTGAGCCTACACATGGCCACCCCAGCGTGTAGCTTGCTAGCTCAAAGGTTGTTGTTTTTTGAAGCGTACAGAGTTTTGCAAATTGAGGGACAACCAGCAGCGAATGAACTGTTGTTGATCCATATTAGAGAACACACAGAGAGTGGACGACGAGGGACACTGCCTGGAAATGTACTTCTGTTGATCCAGACTATTCCTGAGTTAATTTTAATTAATTAAGGACTTTTACAAGAGCTGAGAAGAGATTATACATCACCAGATTAAGTGATACCTCACAGGTTACAATCTAGATTTCCACTTTATATTTTAGTTATACTGAAAACATATCCTTGTTTGACTCTTGAATTAAAATGTCTTAGTTTCGTGAACTGCAAATCAGATCCTTTTTTTCTTTTGATAATACTATTAGTCCAGACTTGACCTATAATATTTTTACATTTTAATAATACTGATATTTATCTTCTTGTTCATTATTGTCTCTTCAGGCTGAGTGTCTGTAACCTGTCAGAGAGAATCTGTGAAGCTCTGTCCTCAGTTCTCAGCTCGGAGTCCTGTAGTCTGAGAGAGCTGGACCTGAGTAACAACAACCTGCAGGATTCAGGAGGGAATCTGCTGTCGGCTGGACTTCAGAGTCCACACTGTAAACTGGACACCCTCAGGTAAGTATTCATCAACCTGTTCAACTGATGGTCATCTAAATCCTGATTTACATTAATGGATAAACTCGTAATGTGCCTAAGATTGTCTCTGCTTGTATGATTTGAAACAGCTGTGTTTATTTAGTTTCAATCTCTTTCCATGAACATGTTTAATGTTGTTTTCTTCTCACTCTGTTGTTGGAACTTGAAATATCAGTCTGTCAGGCTGTCTGATCTCAGAGGAAGGCTGTTCTTCTCTGGTCTCAGCTCTGAGCTCCAACCCCTCCCATCTGAGAGTGCTGGACCTGAGCTACAATCATCCAGGAGACTCAGGAGTGAAGCTGCTGTCAGCTGGACTTAAGGATCCACTCTGGAGACTGGACACTCTCAGGTATAAACACTGGATTAACATAAAAATGAAATATTTATGTAGGAGGTCTCCAAGGAGAGAAAATCTCCAGCAACTAAAATGATAATTCCCTGTTATTAAAGATCACTTCAGTGTGGACAGATATCTGCCATTTAAAGAAACTGTCTTTCATTTTGAGAAATATTTATATTTCATCACCAGTGTTGGGAGTAACGCATTACAAAACGTATTACAAAACGCAATTACAGTAATGTATTCCTTTTGGCTGTAATGCAGTAATATAACACATTACTAATGAAATGTTGGTAATATTATACCCGTTACCATCTCAGTAATGCGAGTTACAACACATTTCAACACAACATTTAGAGTTGTTTTAGTTGTTACGAAAATGAAAAAAGGCTGTTCTTGAGGTTTGTTTTAAGTGGGCGTTAAAGGATATATTCTGATCAAAAATAACTCCTAGATTTCTGACAGTAGTGCTGGAGGCGAGGGCAATAACATCCAGGGTAGCTATATCTTTAGATAATGAAGTTCAGAGGTGTTTGGGGCCCATGTACAATAACTTCAGTTTTGTTTGAGTTTAACATCAGAGAATTGTAGGTCATCCAGGATTTTATATCTTTAATGCATGCTTATGCTATGCGGTGTCATCCGCATAACATTGAAAGTTAATTGAGTGTTTCCTAATAATATTGCCTAGAGGAAGTATATATAAGGAAAATAGAATTGTACACCAGTAAATAAAAACAAATTTGTAGTACTTGACCCTACGAACTGTAACTCCTTAAATAAGCAAGATGTGAGCAAATGAGCTGAGTGGCTGGTTATCAATGTATATATTTACGCTTTTGTAGTATACACCACTGATTGAACTGCTTACCTTATGGAGTACATACAGTTTTAACCAAACATGGCACCTACACAGACCAAGTGTAAACTATGGTGGCTCATAAGGTACAAAGGAAGTGAAAATTTGCTGAACTTCCTCTACTATTGGAGTGGCAATAGTGGCTCCTAGTGGCCTAATCAAGGCTACTACCTTACAAGTGAATATAAATATATAATATAATAATAATATGTGAGAGTGATGTAATGCCCCCCCTCCTCCTTTCAGGGCGGAGCCTGCTGGAGTCAAATGGTTGACACCAGGTCTGAGGAAGTGTAAGTCTGTTTTACATGTCATTCATGGAACTGTGACATCACTCATTCAACCCACTGATGTCATCATCAAAGTGCTGATTGGTTAATAACTGCAGCTGTGTTGTGTTTCCTTCTCTCCGTCAGATTCCTGTGAACTCACACTCGACACAAACACAATGAACAGAAAACTCAAACTGTCTGACAACAACAGGAAGGTGACACGTGTGGAGGAGGAGCAGCCATATCCTGATCATCCAGAGAGGTTTGACTCCTGGCAGCTGCTATGTAGAGATGGTCTGACTGGTCGCTGTTACTGGGAGGTTGAGAGGAGAGGAGATGTTTATATATCAGTGAGTTACAGAGGAATCAGGAGGAGAGGATGCAGTGCTGACTGTGTGTTTGGAGGTAATGGTCAGTCCTGGAGTCTGTTCTGCTCTGATGATGGTTACTCTGTCTGGCACAATAAGAGAGAAACAGTCCTCCCTCTCTCCTCTGTCTCTGGTAGAGTAGCAGTGTATGTGGACTGTCCTGCTGGCTCTCTGTCCTTCTACACAGTCTCCTCTGACTCACTGATCCACCTCTATACCTTCAACACCACATTCACTCAGACTCTCTATCCTGGGTTTGGGATACGGTTTGGGTTAGGGTCCAGGTTATTTGGTGCCTCAGTGTCTCTGTGTCCTGTGGAGGATGGAGAGTCTCCTCCTGTGAAGAGAACCAGAACCAGTTGAGTCTGATCAGGATCATCAGCTGATGTTAGTGAGGAGAATGTGGGGATCACCAATGATTTCCTGAATGGATTAGATTCTGCTCCAAACAGCTAAATGACATGTAATGCTCTTCATCATCGTCTCCAAAAGCTGCATTCAGCAACCACCTCACTGCTTATCTGACAGCTTTAGTTCCTTTACACATTCAGATTATTAAAACTAAAAACAATCAGATCATTAATGATGATGTATTATTACAGATTACTAGCTGCAACATTAAAGTAATCAGACATTAGAAACCAGTAATATACTGTTTATTCTGCACAATCACCACTTTTACTTTTGGTACTGTAAGCATTTTTATGCTGACACTGTTGTACTTTTACTTATTTCTACACTGTGCTATCAGTACTTTAGCTTGAGTACTTTGTGGGGTATTTTATATTCTCATTTACTATGATATAATATTTTCATGGAGGTGCATGATGGGAAATGGAGGATCCAACACTCTCACAAGTTTCTCATGCTTCATTTTTCTTTCTTCCGTTGAAGTTTTTGGTGTTTTTGCTCCTTTTTTGTGATGTTACTGTTGCTGTTTAGAAGTTCTGGTTGTTTTTCAATGTTGAAGTTTCATTTTGTTGAACTTTTAGTCGCCTTTCTCAACGTTTTTGTTGCTTCTTTAATGTTGTTTTTCCTGTGTCTCTGTTGTTGACATGGAAGATAGATGTACATGTTGCTGATGACCTGATCAAACAGCTTAAGATTTCCTTTCTCCAGCCGTCAGAAAACAAAATGTTGTCTCCCTGCCCAGCCATATTATTCCTTCTTGAGTCTTTCTAACAAGAACTTAGATTCATGTATGAAGTGATTTTGTGACTTATGAGGACACAACCCTTGGTACCATCAAATGATAGCCTATAGCAATGTCATCAGGATAGACATACACCGGTAGGCTGTGGCCAACTACCATTGACTGCGTCGTGGTCCACCTGATCACAGAATTTATAGTTTACCCACCTCTTTTTGCATATATCTACATGTATAAATAGTAATGTAAGCAGTAACTGATCTATCCAATTGTAATGATGTTTTGAGAAACGTAAGTTTTAATGTTGCTTGCTCAGGTTAGCTAACCCTATAATCACCTGTGCAGGTGCTAGGGTCCATTTAGGGGAGACTGGGTTAAAAGGGCTTGAGGAGAAGAGGAGCGAGAGAGAAGAAATGGGCAGCTTGCAGAGAGGTTGCTGTTTTTGTTTATCTGTGGGAGTTTTGACCTAAAGTGAATTATGTTTTTTTGTCTTTTGGTTTGAGTATGTTTTGGTGTTGTTTTGTTAATAAAGACAAAATTGTGCAGTTTAAAAGCCGCCTCTCCAGTCTTCAATAGTGACGTTTTGTGGCAGTGGTGGGATCTTCAATCATGATACAGTGTTTACATCAAATCAATTTATTTTTCTGTATTTTCACATTCTAAAACAGTGTCACCATAGAATATGTTTTAACAGACAGCACTGCTGTGGACAAGTCCAAAACTTCACCCCTGTCAGACAATCAGATTAATGTCACTGGACAAAACAAAACTCATCAACAGTTACATTCACGTTCATCACTTCAGATTTCATTGTACAGTCTCTTTATCTCAGTTTTTAAGTTTTTCTTAAGTAGCTAAGAAGAGGAAAGAATTGTAATGTCATGTACTCTAGTATGAATTAGTACACACCAGTTTAATGTAATGCATCTAGAAGGTTTGTGGAAGTACGGTAGGCTACTTAGGGCAGATCTTAACATTCAGAAGGGTCATTTTTCTTGGTTAATTATCAGTGTTTTCTGGACACTGAGGACGTCCCAACAGTACACCTTTGGTCAGTTTCTGAATATAAACTGTTCGAAACATGTTGGACCAAAATGGTCCACACAAGAAACTGTTACATTGTGTGTAAATGTCCCCACAAAGCCTGTTGTGTTTGAGTTGTGTGATAACAGACAGAACTTGGCTGGCCAGTAAGAAAATACTTTATTTTGCGTTTCATTGATTTCTCAGAAGTCTGGTATATGTTTGCATGTATCTCATCTTAAAGATTGTGTCTGAACAAGAGGTCCATATTGATTATGCATTATGCAGTGTTTACATCAAATTGATCAATTATTTTTCTGTATTTTCATATTCTGAAACGCTGTCACCATAAAATATGTTTTTACAGATGACCAGCATTACAGCTGAAAATGGTCTCCATAAGAAACTGTTAATAACATGCAAATGAGGTCCCCACCAACAATGTTTTTTTTACAAGTCCCCATATAGGATGTTCAAGTAATTACTTTATCAATTGAGATGTTTGAAGTTGTGTATAAGCTAACAA
This sequence comes from Perca schrenkii, assembly GCA_025617405.1. Classification (NCBI taxonomy): domain Eukaryota; kingdom Metazoa; phylum Chordata; class Actinopteri; order Perciformes; family Percidae; genus Perca; species Perca schrenkii. Next base: position 925,234 of record CM046796.1, read on the forward strand.
GGCTATGATGAGTATACCTGATCATATTTCATACCTCCATCACCTTTAGAAAGGGTGGTCCACACAAGTGATTGTTTTAAAGTTGGTCCTCATAAAGCATATAAACTTGTGTGTGTGTGTCGTGTGTGTGTGTGTGTGTGTGTGTTTGTGTGTGGTCAATGTAAAGGTACTAATACCAGAAAAACTTTCACCTTAAAGTAACTAAAGCTGTAAGCAGTTCTACTTTCTACTTGATTACATCTCAGAGGAAATGTTGTACTTGTTGTACCTTAAACTTGTACTTCAGTACTCAAGTTAATTATCTACATTCTACACTGATCAAATGTAAATTACTCTAAAAGACAATATGGGAAAAGAGTCTTCACACAAACTAGTTTTTCAGACAAATTAAATCTTCAGTTTTTTATGAAATCCTCTTTAAAAATAATTTTGTAATTTATGATGAGAAGAAGAAACCGTTATTAAAACCATGTTAGACTTTTAGTGACAGTCCGAGAAATATAAACTTTATTGATAAGAGCAGGATCTGTTTAAGAAAACAAAGAGTGTGTCTGTCTGTCTGTCTGTCTGTCTGTGTGTGTGTGTGTGTGTGTGTGTGTGTGTGTGTGTGTGTGTCTACATGTGTGTGTGTGTGTGTGTGTGTGTGTGTATTAAACTAAAGTAAATCTTGTAAATGTTCCAGTTCAGGCTGTAGAGATGTTATCTGTCCACCGGAGGGAGCTGCAGACTCACACACACAGAGACACACACACACATAGACACAAACACACACACACAGACACACACATACACACACACAGACAGAGACACACACACATACATACACACACTCAAACGTTCAACAAAAGCATCAAAAACTTCAAATATAGCAACTCTTATGTAAATAATAATTATTTTTTTTGGATTTTGCATTTTTTTGTGGTATTTGTGATGTTTTTGTCGCTTTTTTCGCAGCATTTCACTGTTTTTTTGTGTGTGTCTGTGTTTGTGTCCCGTAGTCTATGCTGAGAGAGTCAGAGAGGGCGGAGAGCAGCATGTCTGTCTTTATTTGTTATTTGTCTCAGACAAACACACAGGAAGTGATGTTGTTCATGTCTCTTCGTCTTCGCTGTGGTGCGTCTTCTCCTCGGCGGCGCCGCTCTCGTCGATGTTCTCCAGAGAGTCTCCGCGCTGCAGCGTCAGCTCGCCCACGCTGATGCTCGGCAGAGAGTTCTGCTCCGGGAACATCCAGGGCTTCAGGGCCGGAGAATGCTTCCTCTTCCAGTCTGGGTACTTTAGGGACGCCTTGTAGATCTTCCTCATCGCCTAGCAACAGGCACAGATACACACGCACACACACACACACAAACACACACACACACACACACACACAAACACACACACACACACACACACACACACACATATACACACACACACATACACACACCCATACATAGACACACACACACACATACACAGACACACACAGACATAGAGAGACACACACACATACACACACACACACACATACACGGACACACACAGACACACACACACACACACACACGGACACACACAGACACACACACACAGACACACATACAGAGACACAGACACACACACACACACACACAGTGAGGAACAGGAAGTGCCTGATATGTATGATGTCATGTTGATGAATGGATGATGTCATGTTGATGAATGGATGATGTCATGTTGATGAATGGATGATGTCATGTTGATGAATGGATGATGTTACCTTGGGAGCCACAAACTGAGAGACTCGGTTCACCACCCACTTCGGTAACGAGCCTGCAGACACAACAGAGTCTCTGAGAGGACAGAACCAGCGGAACAACCACGGGGGGAGCTCGGCCCCCCTTCATAAGACATGGACTCCCCTGAAAACGTGATGTGTGACATTTTGGGGGGTAATAATATTAACAGTGTGTCATCTTGACGTGCAATTTCAGTTTTGTGTAATGTGATTATCGTGGACTATTATGTGTAAAATTGCAAAAATATAATTTCATTATCATTCATTCATGCATGTTGGCGATCGAAGAAGTGTGGCCAGTGGCTGACAGCGTCTGATGGGACGAAAAAGGCGCCTTTCAGAGTGTTTGTGTAACGCACCGGGGAGAGCAGCAGTTAGATAGGATTTAGAGAGTAGTATGTAAGGGCGAGTTTCTGTGTAAGGAGGTTGGTTGGGGGGGAGGATGGGTCAGACACAGGACTTTCACCCAGGAGACCAGGGCTCGCCTCTCGCTTGTCACGCTTGCAGGAGTCGTTTTTTTCTTTCCGACCCGTTCTTCTCGCGTGTCACAGAACCGTAAGCTTTTCCTAAACTTCACTGCATCCAAAGGGACGCCAATATTCCCGACCAAGCGCGTTTACTTAAAGCGCTAAAGGAGACTTTTAGCGTCAATAACAACGACAAAGACACTGACCAAGTGAAGTATTTTATGAGATGGGTATGAGCATAGATATAGAACAATAGATATGACATGATGTCATATCTATTGTTCTATATCTATGGGTGTGAGAACCTATTGCGGCGATATGAACCTAATTCACTTCAATAAAGATAACTATGAATTATATTCTTGTCACGAGCATCAAATTCAACTCATGTTTAGTACATGTTAACTCAAAGATTAATAGAAGAAATATAAACATTGGAGGCCATTAATTGGCGCGCAAAGTCCTTGAAATCCATTCTGCAGTTAGCATCATATAGCCAGGGCAAAAAGAAAACAAGGCAGTGTAATTAATTTTGGTTTTACTAAGAAATTGTGCAGCGATGACGTCAATAGCACGAACTTGTGTCTGGCTGTTTGCTGTTTGACCGATCTATTCCTGTTGATAAAATATAAAAAGCTAAATCCTGTATAGTGCATACACTTGTAACTTTTATGTATCTTTCTAAGTCATTGTAAGTCACAAGCGCACAACCCAACGAATAATCTGACAATCACATCATAGACTATGAAAGCATATGTTATGCATGTTGTAAGAAAATATGAAAGTCAGTTCTTTATTACACAATAGTTTGGTGCTGTCGATAGCACCCCCCACACCCCTACTTCCATCATCTATGGACTTCTTCCAACTGTGACTGTAGACGTGTCCCCTGTGCAGAGGTGGAGCCAGGATTTACATCCTTTACGTTGCCTTTTTTCCGCCTTTGTTAAAGATTTTTGTTGCTTTTTTTAACCCTTTTGTTGTCCTCGGTTTTTTTATATCATAAATATGGGTTTCTTAAAACCAAATTGCCCCCAAAATGACTTGGATGCATGCACGTAGGTTGTATGGAACCTATACAATATTCTTTGCAAGTAAAATACATGAGTACTTCCATTGTATTTCGTTTTTTTTTATTCATTTTCATTTGTGTATGTCACTTTTCATCCTTCTTTTCAGCGGTTGTGTAAATATGTCTGTTAGATCCTGTGTGTGTGTGTGTGTGTGTGTGTGTGTGTGTCTGTGTGTGTGTGTGCGTCCCTGTGTGTGTGTGTGTGTGTGTGTCTGACCTCGGGGGTCCATCTGGGTCAGGTAGTAGAGCGTGGAGCAGCCGGCTCCGTTGGACTGGATCAGGTATCCGGTCAGCAGCGACACAGCTCGGACGTAGTCCTTCTTCGGAGGATGTTGCTATGGAGACGCACAAAGTTACACTGCAGTAGTACACACAGTCTCAGTGTAACGTAGGATGGTCGTAGGACG
>CM046796.1:931438-938938 GCA_025617405.1 Perca schrenkii
GTCCCCTGTTCCATATCCTATCCACCAATCACACATCTCTCAGGTGAAAACTCCTCTTTAGTGACCCCTCTCCATCCCCCCATTATACCATACCTGCCAACATTTGGTTTTCAAAATCCAGGAGATTTTGATTTGTGCAGAAGCATTGTGGCACATGGGGAATTTTACAGTTTACATACAGTGTACTGTAAGTGTTAAGTGTATTATTTATTTTTGTATATGTTAGGTGATGTCATTTTTCACGCCATGCGCTAAAATCAATGCGACACACCTTACAAAAAGCGTGGAGGTTGTCGATATGACGAGGTAAGATGCATGTCAATTGTTGCGCTCAACACTGTTGAAATGTACAGCTATATTTAAATTTTTATCTTTATACTTTATCGGCTCGCTTTCGGGTCTGAAATTATTTCCGTGAAGCTTCTGCAGAGAACTGGGTTATAGGTTGCCAGGTTGAGGTGACAAACGTGTTGAAAATTGTATGGTGTGTGGATTGTGTGAATAGGATGCGTTTCATACAAGATCTGGCAACTGGTCAACATTAAACAAACACATTGATCTGATTATTTATAAAGGACTTTGGGCCATGCTGCAAATTACGGGAGTTTCCCGGGAGAAATAACAAATCGGGAGGGGTCCGGGAAATAGGGCTACAAAATGGGATAAACACGGGAAAAACAGGAATGTTTGCAGCTATGCATTATACAGTGTATACATTAGGTAACCAGAGTGAGACTAAAATGGATAGATTTGTTATTAAAAAAGCAAAACCTAATGATGCCAGTGCATCGACATCCACCACCAGTGCAGAGTTCCACCAGGGCCACGAAGCTGACCGCGGTTACGTGCCAGTTAAACTTTTCATCTCCAATTCTCTCTGTATCTCTGAGAAGTGGAGCTGTCCTGAGTTGAAAGCCTACTTTACGGCTTTATTACCGTGTTAATAGATGTGTGAGTTCGTGTCGGCCGGTGTCCATTTCCTAACGTTCTGAAATGCAAAAATCTTTTGACGTCTTTTTTTTTTTTAAGGGTGTGCGCCCGTGAGCACCCACGGAGGAAAACATAAATCGGCGCCTATGATGGGCTGCTATCCTCATCTGAGACACAAACACACACTTTTCAAAACTTTTCCTGCTCCAGATTTCCCACCGTGGTCAGAAAGAAGAGGGGAGACACTTTGTTTCTCTCACTATGACTCTAGAGTCACTACTCACTCTGAAGACAATCAGCATCACTCTCTCTCTCACTTTACCACACACACACATACACACACACAGAAGATTACAAATAAAAATATTACGGTGCAAATCCATCATAATAGCAATGCTCCAAGATCCAAACGCTCCTGGCTTTTAAAGGGAATGGGAGATGACTCTGATTGGTTTATGGCATGTTATGCCCAAAACACACCTATGATTATATTAAAAAAAAAAAATGTTAACCTTTATTTAACCGGGTAGGCCGTTGGTTCTCATTTGCAATGGCGACCTGGCCAAGAAAAGCATAAGCGTGCACGACAACATACAGTTTCACATTCAATATAGTACAAGAAAACCGAATACAATAGGTTACATGAAGTGCAGATTAAGTAAGCATTACAAAGCTAGCGCAAAGTGAGGTGTAAGTAAGTCGATGGAAATGCAATGGTGGAAGGGTAATAACATAATATACATAAATAGACAATCTATAATATTACTGAGATGTAGTAAAGAGTCAGAATACAGTGCAAATGAAATTGTGGTTATAACACACTATATATAAATAGACAGTCTATATGAATGCTGAGAACTAGTGAAGTCAATATACAGATAGTGCAAGATGTAATTTAGTTAGTGATGTCGGTCAGTAATAACACAGTGAATATGAACAGTCAGTTTGTCTAAATGCAGAATATAGTAAAGAGTCAATATACCGGTGCAAATATTTGTCTAGGTAGTGAGGTAGAATCAGAAATAACACAACACACTGTATGAATAATACAATGCTGAGATGAAGACACTAAGTACAACCCTTTTGAACCATGACCATGACTATTTTCCACCGTTAAACTAGCAAAAGTGGATTTGTACACACCTTAAACACACCTGCGCCAGGCGCTTCATGCCATGCGCTTAGATCGTAGATGGGCCCGATTTGTGTTGCTTTCTGAAAACTCTGCAACTACAAAGTAAACAAAAGTGACCAAAAATCGGAGAAAGCGACATTTTTTTTCTGACACTTTTGCCAGAAAATAACTCATGTTTCCATCTGTAATTTGAGGAGCCTTGTCCCCCAGGTTACAGCTAAATGTTCCTTCTTTATGTGGATGTTGCTCAGACACGTTGTAAACAGAGCCGTCCGTCTGCAGAGAGCTGGACGTCATGCGAGATGGCGGCCGACTGGAAGACGTCACTGGTTTCCACTGCTGCAGTCTGACAGCAGCGTTCAGTCACCAGACACCCAAAATGCACCGTGTAACTCAATCAGCACGGCTCTGCTGCACGTTAATCATTCATAAAGGCTCTGTGTCTTTGTATGTCTCTCTGTCATGACATCCATCCAAAGAACTCATACAACACTGCAATAATACTCTGTTACAGTTAAAGGTCTGCAGGGAAAATGTTACCGCAGTAAAAGTGTGTCAGTATTATCAGGAAAATGTAGTTAAAGTATTCAAACATTGCATAAAGTGTTCAGGATCCAACCAGTTGTGTGTTTAATGGTCTAATCATCTCAGCTGGACTTGTAGGCCGTTATATCGTTGGCTAGTTTACTTTAGAATAAAACTACTACTAATACTTCTAGTAGTAGTATGTAGAGAGACAACAGTAGAGAGTAGTATGTAGAGAGACAGTAGTAGAAAGTAGTATGCAGAGAGACAACAGTAGAGAGTAGTATGCAGAGAGACAACAGTAGAGAGTAGTATGTAGAGAGACAGCAGTAGAGAGTAGTATGCAGAGAGACAACAGTAGAGAGTAGTATGTAGAGAGACAGTAGTAGAGAGTAGTATGCAGAGAGACAACAGTAGAGAGTAGTATGTAGAGAGACAGCAGTAGAGAGTAGTATGCAGAGAGACAACAGTAGAGAGTAGTATGTAGAGAGACAACAGTAGAGAGTAGTATGTAGAGAGTCAGCAGTAGAGAGTAGTATGCAGAGAGACAGTAGTAGAGAGTAGTATGCAGAGAGACAACAGTAGAGAGTAGTATGTAGAGAGACAACAGTAGAGAGTAGTATGTAGAGAGACAACAGTAGAGAGTAGTATGTAGAGAGACAGCAGTAGAGAGTAGTATATAGAGACAACAGTAGAGAGTAGTATGTAGAGAGACAGCAGTAGAGAGTAGTATATAGAGAAAACAGTAGAGAGTAGTATGTAGACAAACAGCAGTAGAGAGTAGTATGTAGAGAGAGTAGTATGTAGAGAGACAACAGTAGAGAGACAACAGTAGAGAGTAGTATGTAGAGAGACAACAGTAGAGAGTAGTATATAGAGACAGCAGTAGAGAGTAATATGTAGAGAGACAGCAGTAGAGAGTAGAATGTAGAGAGACAACAGTAGAGAGTAGTATGTAGAGAGACAACAGTAGAGAGTAGTATGTAGAGAGACAGCAGTAAAGAGTAGTATGTAGAGAGACAACAGTAGAGAGACAACAGTAGAGAGTAGTATGTAGAGAGACAACAGTAGACAGTAGTATATAGAGACAGCAGTAGAGAGTAGTATGTAGAGAGACAGCAGTAGAGAGTAGTATATAGAGAGACAACAGTAGAGAGTAGTATGTAGACAAAGAGCAGTAGAGAATAGTATGTAGAGACGGTAGTATGTAGAGAGACAACAGTAGAGAGTAGTATGTAGAGAGACAACAGTAGAGAGTAGTATGTAGAGAGACAGCAGTAGAGAGTAGTATGTAGAGAGACAGTAGTAGAGAGTAGTATGTAGAGAGACAACAGTAGAGAGTAGTATGTAGAGAGACAGCAGTAGAGAGTAGTATGTAGAGGGACAGCAGTAGAGAGTACTATGTAGAGAGACAACAGTAGAGAGACAACAGTAGAGAGTAGTATGTAGAGAGACAACAGTAGAGAGTAGTATGTAGAGAGACAGCAGTAGAGAGTAGTATGTAGAGAGACAGTAGTAGAGAGTAGTATGTAGAGAGACAACAGTAGAGAGTAGTATGTAGAGAGACAGCAGTAGAGAGTAGTATGTAGAGAGACAGCAGTAGAGAGTAGTATGTAGAGAGACAACAGTAGAGAGTAGTATGTAGAGGGACAGCAGTAGAGAGTAGTATGTAGAGAGACAACAGTAGAGAGACAACAGTAGAGAGTAGTATGTAGAGAGACAACAGTAGAGAGTAGTATGTAGAGAGACAGCAGTAGAGAGTAGTATGTAGAGAGACTACAGTAGAGAGTAGTATGTAGAGAGACAGCAGTAGAGAGTAGTATGTAGAGAGACAACAGTAGAGAGTAGTATGTAGAGAGACAGCAGTAGAGAGTAGTATGTAGAGAGACAACAGTAGAGAGACAACAGTAGAGAGTAGTATGTAGAGAGACAACAGTAGAGAGTAGTATGTAGAGGGACAGCAGTAGAGAGTAGTATGTAGAGAGAGTAGTATGTAGAGAGACAACAGTAGAGAGACAACAGTAGAGAGTAGTATGTAGAGAGTCAGCAGTAGAGAGTAGTATGTAGAGAGACAGTAGTAGAGAGTAGTATGCAGAGAGACAACAGTAGAGAGTAGTATGTAGAGAGACAACAGTAGAGAGTAGTATGTAGAGAGACAACAGTAGAGAGTAGTATGTAGAGAGACAGCAGTAGAGAGTAGTATATAGAGAGACAGCAGTAGAGAGTAGTATATAGAGAAAACAGTAGAGAGTAGTATGTAGACAAACAGCAGTAGAGAGTAGTATGTAGAGAGAGTAGTATGTAGAGAGACAACAGTAGAGAGACAACAGTAGAGAGTAGTATGTAGAGAGACAACAGTAGAGAGTAGTATATAGAGACAGCAGTAGAGAGTAGTATGTAGAGAGACAGCAGTAGAGAGTAGTATATAGAGACAGCAGTAGAGAGTAGTATGTAGAGAGACATCAGTAGAGAGTAGTATGTAGAGACAGCAGTAGAGAGTAGTATGTAGAGAGACAACAGTAGAGAGTATTATGTAGAGAGACAACAGTAGAGAGTAGTATGTAGAGAGACAGCAGTAAAGAGTAGTATGTAGAGAGACAACAGTAGAGAGACAACAGTAGAGAGTAGTATGTAGAGAGACAACAGTAGACAGTAGTATATAGAGACAGCAGTAGAGAGTAGTATGTAGAGAGACAGCAGTAGAGAGTAGTATATAGAGACAACAGTAGAGAGTAGTATGTAGACAAAGAGCAGTAGAAAATAGTATGTAGAGACAGTAGTTTGTAGAGAGACAACAGTAGAGAGTAGTATGTAGAGAGACAACAGTAGAGAGTAGTATGTAGAGAGACAGCAGTAGAGAGTAGTATGTAGAGAGACAGTAGTAGAGAGTAGTATGTAGAGAGACAACAGTAGAGAGTAGTATGTAGAGAGACAGCAGTAGAGAGTAGTATGTAGAGGGACAGCAGTAGAGAGTAGTATGTAGAGAGACAACAGTAGAGAGACAACAGTAGAGAGTAGTATGTAGAGAGACAACAGTAGAGAGTAGTATGTAGAGAGACAGCAGTAGAGAGTAGTATGTAGAGAGACAGTAGTAGAGAGTAGTATGTAGAGAGACAACAGTAGAGAGTAGTATGTAGAGAGACAGCAGTAGAGAGTAGTATGTAGAGGGACAGCAGTAGAGAGTAGTATGTAGAGAGACAGCAGTAGAGAGTAGTATGTAGAGAGACAACAGTAGAAAGACAACAGTAGAGAGTAGTATGTAGAGAGATAACAGTAGAGAGTAGTATGTAGAGGGACAGCAGTAGAGAGTAGTATATAGAGAGAGTAGTATGTAGAGAGACAACAGTAGAGAGACAACAGTAGAGAGTAGTATGTAGAGAGACAGCAGTAGAGAGTAGTATGTAGAGGGACAGCAGTAGAGAGTAGTATGTAGAGGGACAGCAGTAGAGAGTAGTATGTAGAGAGAGTAGTATGTAGAGAGACAACAGTAGAGAGTAGTATGTAGAGAGACAACAGTAGAGAGTAGTATGTAGAGAGACAGCAGTAGAGAGTAGTATGTAGAGAGACAACAGTAGAGAGTAGTATGTAGAGAGACAGCAGTAGAGAGTAGTATGTAGAGAGACAACAGTAGAGAGTAGTATGTAGAGAGACAGCAGTAGAGAGTAGTATGTAGAGAAACAGCAGTAGAGAGTAGTATGTAGAGAGACAACAGTTGCATTTTGTCGCATTTTTGACAATTAGTTGCTTTTTTCAACGTTTTTTAAAGGTCCCATGGCATGAAAATTTCACTTTATGAGGGTTTTTTAACATTAATTAGTTCCCCCAGCCTGCCTGTGGTCCGCCATTGGCTAGAAATGGTGATAAGTGTAAACCGAGCCCTGGGTATCCTGCTCTGCCTTTGAGAAAATGAAAGCTTAGATGGACCAATCAGGAATCTTCTCCTTATGAGGTCATAAGGAGAAAGGTTACCTCCCCTTTCTGTGCTTTGCCCGCCCAGAGAATTTAGCCCACCCATGAGAGAGAGAGAGACATCATGGCTTTCAAACGAGTAAAGTGGCAGTTGGTCAAGACCACACCCCCACCCTCCACCTTGCCCCCCCTCTCTCTCCTCCTCAATAGCTACAGACACAGAAATGGCACATCCTAAGGAAAGCTCTGTGGGACTGGCTCTAGTGGCTGTAGTTCTGCACCAAGGCTGAATTTCAGGAAAGAGACGTCAGATACAGTATTAGGGGACCACTAAGGTCTATATAAAAGAGACTTCAGATACAGTATTAGGGGACCACTAAGGTCTATATAAAAGAGACTTCAGATACAGTATTAGGGGACCACTAAGGCCTATATAAAAGAGACTTCAGATACAGTATTAGGGGACCACTAAGGTCTATATAAAAGAGACTTCAGATACAGTATTACGGGACCAATAAGGTCTATATAAAAGAGACTTCAGATACAGTATTAGGGGACCACTAAGGTGTATATATATAAAAGATACTTCATATACAGTATTAAGGGACCACTAAGGTCTATATAAAAGATACTTCAGATACAGTATTAAGGGACCACTAAGGTCTATATAAAAGATACTTCAGATACAGTATTAGGGGACTACTACGGTCTATATAAAAGCATCCAAAAAGCAGCATGTCATAGGACCTTTAAGCCTTTTTTAAAGGATTTTGTTGCTTGTCTGAGTGTCTGAGTCAGATTGAGATGTTTAGATCAACGCTCGGCTCCACAGTTTAAATATTCATTCGTGAGAAGAAGCGCCTCGCTGCTCCTGAAAGACTTCCTGAATTATTAAAATCATCCAAATCATTAGCAGCAGCACCAGCAGCTCTGTGTGAGTGTGTGTGTGTCTGTCCTGAAGAAGTTAAGGAGAAAACACAAGACTTTCACCCAGGAAACAG
>CM046796.1:943938-951438 GCA_025617405.1 Perca schrenkii
CTGCTGAGACACAATCTCTAATGTGAAGTGGAAATAAGTTCCACTTTTCTACTGCTGTAAATGAAAAAGCTGATTGACCAAATGTAGTCTTCCTAAATTGAGTGTAACAGCCATCTCTTACAGAAGCCCTGGAGACCCTTACATTTGCTCTGCAAAATGACACACATTGCTTTTGAGTGGTGGGGGTGCAAGATCATGGGTCAATGTCTGCCAAACAGAGAAAACTGTCAAAGGTTAATAGGTTGTGTTTTATTTATGATGGTGCAGTGATGGTAGTTTCTTGTTTTTTTTGTCAACAACTTTCAGAGCTTGTTTGTAAAGGACACATAAGGGTTTTAGGGAAAGGTTTGGAGAGCTCAACCCCCCCAATGTTGAACCCAAAGTTATGCCCTTGGGTGAAACCCATCAGGGCAGGGTTAATCTGACGGACGTATATTTCCAGGATAAACCTTCCTCTCTCTGTATGTTTCTGTTCTCTAATTTGTTCTTTTCCGGAAAAAAAACCCTCTGAGCTAGTGCGCTACACGCTGAACATGTCAAGTTTAGAAGATAGTTTGGGTCATGCAACAAGTCTGCTCGGTTCTTTCAGGGAATTATTATAAATATAAGAATATATTAAGAATATTTTTAGGTCATTTCCTCTCTAACTGGGAGGTTTTGGGACTGATTGGTGGGATTTCTGTGGACGAAGTACACATGGAGATACACTGGTAAGAGCCAATGAGGTTTAACCATGTATCAGCTAATTTAAATAGCTCACGTTACTGTGTGTGTTAACAGTTAACTTAATTTAATATTGGATCAGGTGTTTTCTTTTGCAGGGTGCACATTTAAAAATAATAAAAATACAAAATTGTATCTGCCATCATGGTGTGGTTTGTGTTAAGCCTGAGCTGTAGATGGCTCCAGAGCTGTAGATGACCGAGTCCTCCACCTTCTTCGCCGTTCTGAAAAATCAAACAGAAGATGAGTTATCGGAGAGGGGAAGAGAAAAACCTTCATATGCTTCAGCATCAAAACTCTGAGTCCTCCACTACTTCAGTAAAACGTGAATGCCCAAGGTTTTTTTTAGAAGATAACTTTGGTTTTTTTTTCAACCTGGACCCTATGTTCAGCAACAAAACCTCAAAAAAGCTGAAAAACACTTTGGAAAAAAGCGGCAAAAAGCACCCTAAAAAAGCTCATGTATTCCCAATATGTTAAAAAAAACTGATAGAAAGTGAGGTATCAGTTTAAAGGGCAACTTCAGTATTTTTCAGCCTTTTTAAGATCCTTTTAGTTTAACATGAAACAGCCCCGAAATCCCCATCACCAAACCCACCAGACTCCATGTAAATATGGGTTAGTGACTTATTTGCGCTACATCATGTGGTGATGGCCCAGTGGATATGACCCATCCCTTTGGTGTGTGAGACCCAGGTTCAATTCCCACTGCGATACATCAACCAATGTGTCCCTGAGCAAGGCACTTAACCCCTAGTTGCTACAGAGACGTGCGGCCTCTGACATATAGACCTCATATCTCATCTCATACTCTGTTTCTGACTGGCTAGTAGTCCTTACCTAGGTACTGTCAGGGCACGCCCTCATACTCTGCTTCTGACTGGCTAGTAGTCCTTACCTAGGTACTGTCAGGACACACCCTCATACTCTGCTTCTGACTGGCTAGTAGTCCTTACCTAGGTACTGTCAGGACACACCCTCATACTCCGCTTCTGACTGGCTAGTAGTCCTTACCTAGGTACTGTCAGGGCACGCCCTCATACTCTGCTTCTGACTGGCTAGTAGTCCTTACCTAGGTACTGTCAGGGCACACCCTCATACTCTGCTTCTGACTGGCTAGTAGTCCTTACCTAGGTACTGTCAGGACCCTCATACTCTGCTTCTGACTGGCTAGTAGTCCTTACCTAGGTACTGTCAGGGCACACCCTCATACTCTGCTTCTGACTGGCTAGTAGTCCTTACCTAGGTACTGTCAGGACCCTCATACTCTGCTTCTGACTGGCTAGTAGTCCTTACCTAGGTACTGTCAGGGCACACCCTTTCTGTTTCTGCTAGCCATCCACAACGTTACCGCTGCATCGCTTCCTGATTTTACAAACTACGGAGCGCCCCTAGGCCCAAATCACAGAACGCGCGTTGTTAATCGCACGTCAAAGGATTTAGTGCTGTAAAGGGAATTTGCGTTAACTCATTATTATCACATTCATTTTGACAGCCATACACTGGGTTACAGATGGACAAAGTTTGAGTGCAACGGGTAATAAATATGGGATAATCAATATAAACTGAGCTGTATAACAAAGACAGATTTATTAAACTACCTTTTGATGACACAGACGACCACCATAACAGCGAAGAGAACCAGCAGGCCCCCAACCACCAGACGAACGATCAGATGCAGACTTCCCTCTCCTCCTGTAGAACACATCAGACATTATCAGGAGACAATGGTACGATTACAGTCAGAGGGAAACCCTTTAACCTTGAAGCATCTAATGTCATGTTGTCTAGTCTAGAAAGTTCCCAGACCGAGCATCTGGATGTGGGGCTGGCTGGTCAGGCTATCTAATGTCATGTTGCTCTGTAACAATCTGACATGTTAGCTTCAGCTGTTTTATAAGAGGATAATATGTCAGATGTTCACAGACGGTTCCACTGCAAAACAAGCCGCCAAATAAACCAATAACTGCAGGTTCAAAGCTTTAGTGCGTAAAGATATTAATGAATGTCCTTTACATTCAAGCCATTGCCAAATGAGTTGCTGCAAAGCTAATTAAGACCATCAGTGCCACACTCTCTCTGGATTTCTCAGTGTGACTATGTTCAGAAGATTGTGGCTTTTGGTGACGTTTGTGCACAGAAGTGAAGTTCAAGTGAAGATAATGACTTCTTCTGAAGAGTCCATCATGTTTTTTAATCCTCTGTGTCCTCCTTGGCTACTAGCAACTGTGTGGAGGGGGGGTGCATGATCACAGAAGACTGACTTGTATCATGTGGATGCACAGACAGTGTTGTTGTCATTACTTATAATTCCTCACGGGGGTGACAGAAACTACATACTATAGCTTTAAGGTGGTCTGTTTTAGACTCTGCTTGTAGTTTATATAAACAGACTTGTTGAGTTTGGATCTTGTCTGAAAATGTTTTCAGATAAAAACTGATCAAACTAACCTTCCTCCACATGCAGGCTGTACGGCACCGAGAGGGTAAGCTCGTTGTTCTTCAAACCACAGGTGTAGTTCCCAGAATCGTTTGCAGTCAGAGTGCTGAGATGGAGGGCGGGGCCAGTCTCAGAGAGGGCGGAGCCATCTCTGAACCAGGTGACCTCCAGTTGGTGGATAGTGCACATTGGAGAAGAACAGTTCAGTGTGATTGCCTCCCCTCTTTTGAACTCTCCATCATGTCTGGAGCTTCTGATCTCCATCTGCGCACCATCTAAAATACATTTACAGTGTTAGTTCTTAATACATTATATTAGATTAGATTTGTTGGAACTGATGATCCCTGTTCCTCATGTCATTACGGAACAAGATCACTATATAAGTAACAACATGGCATCACGACTTCGGGTAAATATACCCGCCCACTTTCTTAAGCCAAGTGGCGTGTTACCTGTACGCATTTTGAGCTATCCGCGTGGATGCCTACGCTGTATACAGCGGACGTAAACATACACGCCACTTGCCGTGTTATCACCACTTGGAGTGTTATCGCGAGAAGAAAGCTACGGTTGAGTTTAGGAAACGTGACACGCGGGACCTGATCCCTGGTCTCCTGGGTGAAAGTTGTGTGTTTGACCCATCCTCCCCCCTGACCAACCTCCCAACGTGGATTTTCGCCCTTTCATACTATTTGCTACTGCGTAAATTCACACGCAATCACAAGGTAATCTAAGTCAATGGAGGCCAAACAGCGTTGATAAACACGCTAAAAAGCAAGTATGCGTCTTGATAACACAGCAATAAAGGCATGAGATTATCCAGATTACATCGCTGTCATTTAGCTGTTTCCTAATTTAGTTAGAAACAACTCTTGCTTTTCCTTGAGATGTGTGTAACGATGCTCTTATGAGATATATATATATTAGGGCTGTCAAAATTAACGCGTTAATTTTTGCGTTAGTTTTTTAATATTTAACTCGTTAAAAAAAATTAACGAAATTAACGCAGCTGTGTTTGTTTACTTCATGTGGCGGCTGAGAAACGTAATACGTCTCCATAAGAGCAGGCGGCGCTACTCTAGGAGGGACTTACCTGACTGAAGTAGGCCTACGGGCCAGTCAAGAGTTGAAACATGGACCAGTAAGATCCCAAAAGATAAAGAAGATGATGTGTTAGAATCCAGAAATGAATGAGCACGGGCTATAAACGGGACCGAGTACTAGTTCCGACATGTTGTCTCGTCAGGAGAGATGCGCCACCGGTAAGCTGCTGTTTCGCTACATTGAGCTGCGGTTTAAGTTTCTTCGTCTGTGCTGCCGATATGTACGTGCGCGATTTGTTTGCTTGATAACTGTTACGTTGGTCACGCTGATAAAACCTTATTTGCAGTCTGATGTTTAACGCTGTCGACTCGATAGTATCCGTGACTATATTCCAGTAAATGTTTGAAATTGGTGCGTCTCACTGTCACACAAGCTACTTCCTGGTTGCGGTGCTGGAAGGGAAATGTAGTCAATCGCTTTACATTGGTAATGGATTGCTGTGCACAGCGTCGCTATCTAAAACTACACTCAATGTTTTCACTTTAGGCCAACATACACCTTTGTGGTTTTGGGTTACTGGTTTAATGTGTAACATTGATATTGATATTGATGTGCATTTCTGTGTTTAGATATATGTGCTTTGCTTAGTCATTCAGTAATATTAGTATATTATAATATTTATGATATTAAGTACTGCCTAGATTGTAATTTATATTCTATATATATATATATATATTATTCAGAATATGGTATATTAGGTATGTGGCTAATATTGGGGGTGGTGACAAAAATCTGCTCTCAAGTCAGACAGTTTCTAGCCGTTTCAGCAGCCTTCAGCAGGACTAAATAGCCAAATTGTTGCTGCTGTTGTTCTGAAAGATATTAAACATTCTGAACTTAGCAGAACCTTTCCTTGTTTGTTTTCTCTTCATATTTGCAAAGTTAAGTGATTTAGCATTTAAATATCCATTACTACAAGCTTCAGTCGCAATTTAAAAATGCGATTAATCGCGATTAACTACAGCAAATTGTGCGATTAATTAGTTAATTTTTTTTAATCGATTGACAGCCCTAATATATATATATACAGGGATGTAGTGGAGGCTAAACGCACGTAAACGCCGTTTACGCACCTCCCAAAATTCAGAAATAGCGTTTATCCACCTCTAAATAGCGTTTATCCACCTCTAAATTGCCTATAGTTCCTAAGCCATTTTAAGTTAAGCTTAAATATTATTATTATTATGTCGTTTTAGTTTCATATTGTTCATTATTAGTTTCATAGGTTGTTAAAACTGAGACGAAGTCTTTCATATTGCGCTGCATTACTGTCTGTGTTGACCAATCTCTTGTGGTGTTTGGTGATTTAAGCCCCCACGTCGACTTCCAGGCAGCTATGCCTGGAAGTCACTAGGATTAGGCAATGTTAGGTGCCTTGAAGTCATGAAGTCAATGGTCGCAGCACTGCCTTCAAGTCTACGTTGGGGGCTTATACCACCATCGAGCATCTCCAGCGTATCCAGAAGGAAGCAGCAGACTGCATCCAGATTCGTCAGTCACTAGCTACTGTCTATGGTCACTAGCCCAAACTAGCCTACATGTCTCATGTAATGATGAATGAATTGTAAATATGGATATCTGGCAATTGTTTAAGCACCGTCAAGACAGCAGCCCTCCTCCTGATGCCAGCAAACTGCCTCGGCTACAAGCCCAAAGTGGGTGAGCTCGGAAAACAGTACTAAACTTCATGTTTTTGAGGTACATTTGGTTCACGTAGATTCATGCCACTGACTCAACAAGTCACCTCTACCTTTTCCCATTAGCCCATGTTACAAGTAACTAAAGTACAAAAGCGTCTGTTAATGTCGGCAGCCATTACGCTTGTGGAAAGTACAGTGCAACTTAAATTGTCTTTCTTCTGTTAATTACAGAAACTGAGTTATATTTAAATAAAAATTTGTGGCCCCAGATTCATCCTTCTGTCGTCAATCTGCACCTGCTATATTAGCAATTGTTAAAAACTGTAATCAACAACTATTTTGATAATCAATTAGTCTATTTGAGTCATTTTTAAGTCAAAAGACAAAAAATTCTCTGATGTCAGCTTGTTAAATGTGAATATGTTCTAGTGTCTTCTCTCTGTGACTGAATATCTTTGAGTTGTGGACAAAACGAGACATTTTAGGGACGTCATCCTGGACTTTTGGGAAACACTGATCAATATTTTCCACATTTTTCTGACATATAGACCAAACAACTAATCAATTAATTGAGAAAATAACAGATTTATCAACTACGAAAATAATCCCAAATCCCTAAACCCATCATCATTACGTATTATGCATTGGAAGCCCTGGATACTGTATGAGCCTCCCTCTATATCTCTCTCAAATATTTTTGTTCTCTCTGTTTTGTCATTTAGTAAACTTTATAGATTTCAACCATATTATTCCTTCTTGAGTCTCTTTAACAAGAACTTAGATTAATGTATAAATTGAATAGTGATTGTGTGACCTATGAGGGAACAGCCAGTGATACCCTTGGTAGTACCGTCAAATGATAGCCTCTAGCGATGTCATCAGGATACACATGCACCGGTAGGCAGTGGCCCACCTTACCGGGTGACCACGTCGTGGTCCACCTGATCACAGAAGTTATAGTTTACCCACCTCTTTTTTTACCACTACACCTTTGTATATATATGATGCTTTTACCTACGACAGTGACTCTCACTCCTGATTGGCCAGTAAAACGTGCTCTGGGATCATTAGTTTCCATTCTGAAGCGAAAAGTTGCGTTGTCTTCCTCCTGTAGATCTGAGATCTGTAAAGTGCAGTCTCCCTTCTTGTCTCCCAGGTATCTGTAACGAGGGTCGTTGCTGTTTGATTTGCTGTCGTACACAGACGGAGTCTCTCGATGACAGAGTTCATGGTTCGTGCACCAGACGACTCTGATGATCTCGATCAAAACTTCTCTTCCATTGTCTACGATTGACTTCAGTGGTGTGAAGGAGCAGGGGAGGGTCACGGTCGATCCTTTTATACCACAAACAGGATCTGGATAGTTCACTCTTTGACCCAGAGCACCTGACAAACACAGGAAGAAGAAGAAGAAGAAGAAGAAGAAGAAGAAGAAGAAGAAGAAGAAGAAGAAGAAGAGACAAACGTGATTGTAGAAACTTAATATCAGAATTCAGTGTCCCTGATTCTTTTCTTCTTTGTAAACTGATGTCTGATTGTAAAAACAAACATATCACACCTGTGATTTCGTCTCGTATTAGACTGTATTTGCAA
>CM046796.1:958938-968938 GCA_025617405.1 Perca schrenkii
CCCTGTTAGGGTTGACACAGCTGTTATAATAATGCTGAACATGATTTATGATCTGAACTCTGACTCTGTAAAATGACTCCACACATTGATGTTCTGTCTGGGCCTTCACTGTGCACGGATCCTAAAACTGTCACCTCCAGTCAGGGGGGAAAGGCAGTAACTTTTCCTGCTTTTTGTGTCGTTTTTTCACACCTTTTCTGACGTTTTTGTGGGGTTTTTTTTCTCGTTATCTTCACCTCATCTTTTGTCCTCCGGTCCAAATAGTGAAATAAGTACATGTAATAATAATAAGGAATGATTGAAAAGAGAGACAATACTATAGAGAAATTAAAGATGAATCTAATGTTCTCTCTCTCCCTCTCTCTCTCTCTCTCTCTCTCCCTCCCTCCCTCGCTTGCTCTCTCTCTCCTTCTCCCTCTCTCTCTCTCCTTCTCCCTCTCTCTCTCTCTCTCTCTTCCAGACCCAACGTCTGTGCCATGCAGCAGCTCAAAGGCACCGATAAGAAATATTTCACCAATTGCAAACAGTGGTACCATCGCAAGATCTGCGGGAAACCCACGTGAGTTTAAACCCTAAACCCTACACCCTGTGTCTGTGTGTGTCTGTGTGTGTGTGTGTGTGTCTGTGTGTGTGTGTGTGTGTGTGTGTGTGTGTGTGTGTGTCTGTGTGTGTGTGTGTGTGTGTGTGTGTCTGTGATACTCTGTTGCAGTTAAAGTCCTGCAGTAGACCTGTTAGGGTGAGAGTGTTTGACTGTAGTTAGTCCTGAGGTAGTGCTGAGTGGACAGAGGAATGTCCTCTCCGGAGGTGTCCTCCCCTCTTATATAATATCCTCAGCAGTCCAGACATCTGCTCAACGGTTCTTTTACACAACCCCAGTTTGTAAAGCTGCAGAACTTGTTGTTTTCATCACGAGGAGACAGTGTTTAAAGTGTTTAAATCGTCCCTGTGGACCTTCTGACCGCTAGCAGAGCTCCGTCTCTTTAAAGTGGGTCCCAAATCAAAGTACAATGAGTGATTATGGTTTTATTTACTTGTCAGGCCCACACAGTTACATGACAACCATACAAAAGATATTTCATCCACAGCTTCCTCTCCAATGTCACACACAACACACTCTGCACAAACTAAGGAATAATGAAAACGTGTTACAGCGGCCACAACACAACAGCGTAACCCATAAACTGTCCAACTAGATCTAAACATTTCATACATAAAACATAACTCCAGCCACAGAAGCATGAATAAGTAAATAAACAGGGAATGTCACTTCCACACAGAGAATCATTGACACAAAGACGTCTCTCTTTTAGCCTGACAAAAAGGCGACAAAAATTCAACCAAAAGGCAACAAAATGCAACAAAAATGCTACAAAAAGGCAACAAAAATGCGACAAAAGTGCAACAATAAGGCTACAAAAATGCTACAAAAATGTGACAAAAATTCAACCAAAAGGCAACAAAATGCAACAAAAATGTGACAAAAAGGCAACAAAAATGCTAAAAAAAAGTGACAAAAATGCTACAAAAATGCTACAAAAATGTGACAAAAAGGCAACAAAAATGCTAAAAAAAAGTGACAAAAATGCTACAAAAATGTGACAAAAAGGCAACCAAAAGGCGACAAAAATGCTACAAAAGTGCAACAAGAAGGCTACAAAAATGCGCCAAAAAGGACGACAAAAATTCAACCAAAATGCAACAAGAAGACAACAAAAAGGCGTACTCCTCGCACCGACACAGACGCCGACTGACAGCCGGCGACCTTCGTGCCGTGCATTAGGAAACTTAGATTTTTTTTTCCCAGGGAACCGAACCCTACGCTTGCACTCGGCGCGCTCCGCTGGTCACCGTAATGACGGCGCCGTTGATTACGGGAAGGTGTTTACGTAGGTGAAGCGTTCAATGCAGCAGACTGTGATAAAGTGGACATGGATCTGGTGAGCAGTAGGCTGTGATAAAGTGGACATGGATCTGGTGAGCAGTAGGCTGTGATAAAGTGGACATGGATCTGGTGAGCTGTAGGCTGTGAGGAAGTGGACATGGATCTGATGAGCAGTAGGCTGTGATAAAGTGGACATGGATCTGGTGAGCAGTAGGCTGTGAGGAAGTGGACATGGATCTGGTGAGCAGTAGGCTGTGAGGAAGTGGACATGGATCTGGTGAGCAGTAGGCTGTGAGGAAGTGGACATGGATCTGATGAGCAGTAGGCTGTGAGGAAGTGGACATGGATCTGGTGAGCAGTAGGCTGTGATAAAGTGGACATGGATCTGGTGAGCAGTAGGCTGTGAGGAAGTGGACATGGATCTGGTGAGCAGTAGGCTGTGAGGAAGTGGACATGGAACAGGTGAGCAGAAAAAGTTGCTGTTTGGCAGTACTCTCAGTCAAAAGAAGGCCATTCAAGTCCAGCTACATGTTAAATCTGTTCAATGCTGATTTGTCTGGTGGTGACGAGGACCCTAAACTATACACAACATGGCTGCTGTTATAACATCTGGTCTGAAACATCTGAAAGAATACGAGTTGTGCATGAAGGAATCTCCAGACAGCAGCCTGAATGCAGCAACTACAGGTACGGCAAAGGAAGCAAGTGACCAGCAACTAGGGGTTAAGTGCCTTGCTCAGGGACACATTGGTTGATTTATCGCAGTGGGAATTGAACCCCGATATCCCACACCAAAGGCATGGGTCATATCCACTGCACCATCACCACCCTAGGATAAAGGCTTATATTCTGTATGTATGTGTATATGTATATGGATATAGGCTTATATACTGTATGTATGTATATATATAGGGATATAGGCTAATATACTCTATGTCTGTGTATATATAGGCATGCATACTGTATGTATGTGTATATATAGGGATATAGGCTAATATACTCTATGTCTGTGTATATATAGGCATGCATACTGTATGTATGTGTATATATGCCTATATACTGTATGTATGTGTATATATAGGCTTTTATACTCTATGTTTGTGTATATATGCCTATACTTTATGTATGTGTATATATAGGGATATAGGCCTATATACTGTATGTATGTGTATATTTAGGGATATAGGCCTATATACTGTATGTATGTGTATATATAGGCCTGTATACTGTATGTATGTGTATATATAGGCCTGTATACTGTATGTATGTGTATATATAGGGATATAGGCCTATATACTGTATGTATGTGTATATTTAGGGATATAGGCCTATATACTGTATGTATGTGTATATATAGGCCTGTATACTGTATGTATGTGTATATATAGGGATATAGGCCTATATACTGTATGTATGTGTATATATAGGCCTGTATACTGTATGTATGTGTATATATAGGCCTGTATACTGTATGTATGTGTATATATAGGGATATAGGCCTATATACTGTATGTATGTGTATATTTAGGGATATAGGCCTATATACTGTATGTATGTGTATATATAGGGATATAGGCCTATATACTGTATGTATGTGTATATATAGGGATATAGGCCTATATACTGTATGTATGTGTATATTTAGGGATATAGGCCTATATACTGTATGTATGTGTATATATAGGGATATAGGCCTATATACTGTATGTATGTGTATATATAGGGATATAGGCCTATATACTGTATGTATGTGTATATTTAGGGATATAGGCCTATATACTGTATGTATGTGTATATATAGGGATATAGGCCTATATACTGTATGTATGTGTATATATAGGGATATAGGCCTATATACTGTATGTATGTGTATATATAGGGATATAGGCCTGTATACTGTATGTATGTGTATATTTAGGGATATAGGCCTATATACTGTATGTATGTGTATATATAGGGATATAGGCCTATATACTGTATGTATGTGTATATATAGGGATATAGGCCTATATACTGTATGTATATGTATATATAGGCCTTTATACTGTATGTATGTGTATATATGAACTATTGTAACACTGGCCACGGGCGACACAGAACACAGCTGTGATCTGCAGCTCTACTGCTGCCTCCATCACTTGAGTTTGTTAGTTAGTTATTAATTAGTTCATAACTCTTTAAAAACACCAAAGACTACACTAACACAAACTAGCTGAGTTTTTCTGAGAGCTCTGGGTATCTCAAAGTGTTTCCACGTGTCTGAGGAGCTCCGCGTGTGTTTCTCACGTTTGTACAGCGAATATTTGGAATAGTTTCTGAGAGTCAGAAGAACTGTACATGAGTTCAACTGGGACTGGAGTAAAGAAGCTGATGCTTTCAGACTTCAGAGAAACAAAGAGACTTCAGTCAGACTGAAGGAAACGCACACACACACACACACACACACACACACCATTAATGAGGCTCTGCAGCAGTGGACCAGCTGTGTCGCAGATCTCACTCTGCATGAGCAAGATTACTGTGTTTGTGTGTGTGTGTGTGTGTGTGTGTGTGTGTGTGTGTGTGTGTGTGTGTGTGTGTGTGTTTGTGTGTGTGTGTGTGTGTTTGCAGACGGAAATATCCCAAAGTCTTTCTATAAACACGTCGTGGAGTAAATCACAGACAGTGAACATAATGGCGAGAACATTTGAATCCAGAAGCTCAACAGAGTTTCTGCTTCTTTATTAAAGGAACCGACCTCATCTCTGAGCCCAGCCATTAAAAAGGCAAAAAAACTCAAAAAAGGGGCAAAAAGAGGCCTAAAAAAAGCTCATGTATTCCTAATATGTAAAAGAAAACTGATAGAAAGTGAGGTATTCAACCTGGACTCTCTGTCTCCATGTTTCTGTGTCTGAGTGTCTGATGGAACAACAATCTGTGAACCTGGTCCAGTATTAAACCAGAACCGAGCTGTAATGTAACCCTACAGGACTAATGTTCAGCAGCAGTTAGAGTCACTAAAAGTTCTGTTGTTGCTGCTGACAGACTCACATTATTATTCTAAGTGTCTGACAACATTATGGGATGGATCCCTACAGAGATAGACCTTTTAGTTAAAGAGTAAGATCCTTTTAGTTTAACATGAAACAGCCCCGAAATCACCATCACCAAACTCCACCAGACTCCATGTAAATAATCAGGACTTTTAGCGTGTATAGAGCCAGCATATCTCCCCCAGACTCCATGTAAATAATCAGGACTTTTAGCGTGTATAGAGCCAGCATATCTCCACCAGACTCCATGTAAATAATCAGGACTTTTAGCGTGTATAGAGCCAGCATATCTCCACCAGACTCCATGTAAATAATCAGGACTTTTAGCGTGTATAGAGCCAGCATATCTCCACCAGACTCCATGTAAATAATCAGGACTTTTAGCGTGTATTGAGCCAGCATATCTCCACCAGACTCCATGTAAATAATCAGGACTTTTAGCGTGTATAGAGCCAGCATATCTCCACATGTAAATGGGTGAATTAAGGGTTTATTTCAACCAAACCAGAGTGGTGATTGTTGGAACAGTGGAAAGATGAACCAAGACGACTTTTGATAGTTTTATTTAAGTTTCTGTCACCTTTGAATGACGTGTGTTTTACGATGCTAAAAGTACAGATTATTTACATGGAGTCTGGTGGGTTTAGCGAAAGCAATCGTCGTTTTTGAGCAACCAAAAAACGGACTCAAATTCCTTATATGTCAGTGTTTCCAACTCGGTTTGTGGAAGACTTATGTGCGTGTATTTGGCAGGGAGGTGGGAGGGGTTTAGGCGTGGTGCGAATGCTGAAGAAAATGTTGGTCATTAAAGCTGATTCTGATATGTAGGACAGCCGTGGAGAAGTGATTTACACGCATACAAGTTAGAGTTAGCTGCTAGCAGCTGAATGAAGGACACAGTGTTTGAGATTTTAGTTTAGGATGGGAGGGAGGGAGGGGGGAGGGTCTGAGGTCTCAGGGGGGGAGACAGGGGGAGTCAGAGGTCTATGAGTTATGGGAGGGAGGTTATGAGTCTTCCTTCTGCTGACCTGCTGATCCTCATTCACAGAAACCCGCTGACAGGAGTGTAAATCTAATGAAACTGTCACAGATAAGAGCTGAGTGTTTCCACATACTCTCTCTGGGTGTGTGTGTGTGTGTGTGTGTGTGTGTGTGTGTGTGTGTGTGTGTGTGTGTGTGTGTGTGTGTGTGTGTGTGTGTCGTCCACAGAAACTCTCCCTTCCTCTTTTTTTCCCCCCGTTTCCTGATCCGAGCTGAAAGAATCCGTTTGTGAGAAACGTTTTAAAGCTGCGTTCAAACATCCTGCCGAGCTGAGACTGAGAGTCTATAATAAACTTTAATAAAAACACAGAAATACATAAACTAATATTCCTAAAACACATTTACAGGCAGCCTTCGTTTCCAAACTAATAAATCACATGCTCCTACGTCTCACCATTGTTCTTTCAACTTCTACATCCATTCATATCACTTATATACAGTATGATATATATTATATTATGATATCACACCAAAAGCAGAAAGAGAGGTTTCTGCAGTCTGTTATATATCAGTAGAAAGAGACCCTATACTCCGTTATAGTCAGTCTGTAGATAGAGACCCGCGCAGTAGGATTGAGACCCGTCCAGCTGGATTGAGACCCATCCAGCTAGATTGAGACCCGTCCAGTAGGATTGAGACCCGTCCAGCTGGATTGAGACCCGTCCAGCTGGATTGAGACCCATCCAGCTAGATTGAGACCCGTCCAGTAGGATTGAGACCCGTCCAGCTAGATTGAGACCCGTCCAGCTAGATTGAGACCCATCCAGCTAGATTGAGACCCTCCCAGCTAGATTGAGACCCTCCCAGCTATATTGAGACCCTTCCAGGTAGATTGAGACCCTCCCAGCTAGATTGAGACCCTCCCAGCTAGATTGAGACCCTCCTAGCTAGATTGAGACCCATCCAGCTAGATTGAGACCCTCCCAGCTAGATTGAGACCCTCCCAGCTAGATTGAGACCCTCCCAGCTATATTGAGACCCATCCAGCTAGATTGAGACCCTCCCAGCTAGATTGAGACCCTCCCAGCTAGATTGAGACCCTCCCAGCTATATTGAGACCCTTCCAGGTAGATTGAGACCCTCCCAGCTAGAATGAGACCCTTCCAGCTAGATTGAGACCCTTCCAGCTAGATTGAGACCCGTCCAGCTAGATTGAGACCCTCCCAGCTAGATTGAGACCCATCCAGCTAGATTGAGACCCTTCCAGCTAGATTGAGACCCTTCCAGGTTGATTGAGACCCATCCAGCTAGATTGAGACCCTTCCAGCTAGATTGAGACCCTCCCAGCTAGATTGAGACCCTCCCAGCTAGATTGAGTCCCTTCCAGCCAGATTGAGACCCTTCCAGCTAGATTGAGACCCTTCCAGCCAGATTGAGACCTGTACAGCTAGATTGAGACCCTCCCACCTAGATTGAGACCTGCCCAGCTAGATTGAGACCCTTCCAGCTAGATTGAGACCCTTCCAGCCAGATTGAGACCCTCCCAGCTAGATTGAGACCCTCCCAGCTAGATTGAGACCCTTCCAGCTAGATTGAGACCCTTCCAGCCAGATTGAGACCCTTCCAGCTAGATTGAGACCCTTCCAGCCAGATTGAGACCTGTACAGCTAGATTGAGACCTGTACAGCTAGATTGAGACCCTCCCACCTAGATTGAGACCCTTCCAGCTAGATTGAGACCCTTCCAGCCAGATTGAGACCCATCCAGCTAGATTGAGATCTGTACAGTAGGATTGAGATGCATCCAGCCAGATTGAGACCCAGCCAGGTAGATTGAGACCCTTCCAGCTAGATTGAGACCCTTCCAGCTAGATTGAGACCCGTCCAGCTAGATTGAGACCCGTCCAGCTAGATTGAGACCCATCCAGCTAGATTGAGACCCTCCCAGCTAGATTGAGACCCTCCCAGCTAGATTGAGACCCTCCCAGCTAGATTGAGACCCTTCCAGGTAGATTGAGACCCTCCCAGCTAGATTGAGACCCTTCCAGCTAGATTGAGACCCGTCCAGCTAGATTGAGACCCTCCCAGCTAGATTGAGACCCATCCAGCTAGATTGAGACCCTTCCAGCTAGATTGAGACCCTTCCAGCTAGATTGAGACCCATCCCAGCTAGGGTGAGACCCTTCCCAGCTAGATTGAGACCCTTCCCAGCTAGGGTGAGACCCTCCCAGCTAGATTGAGACCCATCCAGCTAGATTGAGACCCTCCCAGCTAGGTGAGACCCTCCCAGCTAGATTGAGACCCTCCCAGCTAGATTGAGACCCTTCCAGCTAGGTGAGACCCTTCCCAGCTAGATTGAGACCCTCCCAGCTAGATTGAGACCCTTCCCAGCTAGATTGAGACCCTTCCCAGCTAGATTGAGACCCTCCCAGCTAGGTGAGACCCTTCCAGCTAGATTGAGACCCTTCCAGCTAGGTGAGACCCTTCCAGCTAGATTGAGACCCTCCCAGCTAGGGTGAGACCCTTCCCAGCTAGATTGAGACCCTTCCAGCTAGATTGAGACCCTTCCCAGCTGATTGAGACCCATCCAGCTAGATTGAGACCCTTCCAGCTAGATTGAGACCCTTCCCAGCTAGATTGAGACCCTCCCAGCTAGATTGAGTCCCTTCCAGCTAGATTGAGACCCTTCCCAGCTAGGGTGAGACCCTCCAGCTAGATTGAGACCCCTCCCAGCTAGATTGAGACCCTCCCAGCTGATTGAGACCCCTCCAGCTAGATTGAGACCCTTCCCAGCTAGATTGAGACCCTCCCAGCTAGATTGAGACCCTCCCAGCTAGGTGAGACCCTTCCCAGCTAGGTGAGACCCTTCCCAGCTAGATTGAGACCCTTCCCAGCTAGGTGAGACCCTTCCCAGCTAGATTGAGACCCTTCCCAGCTAGATTGAGACCCGTCCCAGCTAGATTGAGACCCTCCCAGCTAGATTGAGACCCTCCCAGCTAGATTGAGACCCTTCCAGCTAGATTAATACCCTTCCAGGTTGTTGAGATCCATCCAGCTAGATTGAGACCCATCCCAGCTAGATTGAGACCCTTCCAGCTAGATTGAGACCCTTCCAGCTAGATTGAGACCCTTCCCAGCTAGATTGAGACCCTTCCCAGCTAGATTGAGACCCTTCCCAGCTAGGTGAGACCCTCCCAGCTAGATTGAGACCCTCCCAGCTAGATTGAGACCCTCCCACCTAGATTGAGACCCGTCCAGGTAGATTGAGACCCTCCCAGCTAGATTGAGACCCTTTACAGTAGGATTGAGACCCATCCAGCTAGATTGAGACCCTTCCAGGTTGATTGAGACCCTTCCAGCTAGATTGAGACCCTTCCAGCTAGATTGAGACCCATCCCAGCTAGATTGAGACCCATCCAGCTAGATTGAGACCCTTCCCAGGTGGGATTGAGACCCATCCCAGCTAGATTGAGACCCTTCCAGATGGGATTGAGACCCTTCCAGCTAGATTGAGACCCTTCCAGCTAGATTGAGACCCATCCCAGGTAGCTTGAGACCCTCCCAGCTAGATTGAGACCCTCCCAGCTGGGATTGAGACCCTTCCCAGCTAGGTGAGACCCTTCCCAGCTAGATTGAGACCCTCCCAGCTAGATTGAGACCCATCCAGCTAGATTGAGACCCTTCCAGCTAGATTGAGACCCTTCCAGCTAGATTGAGACCCTCCCAGGTTGATTGAGACCCATCCAGCTAGATTGAGACCCTCCCAGCTAGATTGAGACCCTCCCAGGTAGATTGAGACCCTCCCAGCTAGATTGAGACCCGTCCAGGTAGATTGAGACCCTCCCAGCTAGATTGAGACCCTCCCAGCTAGATTGAGACCCTCCCAGCTAGATTGAGACCCTTCCAGCTAGATTGAGATCTGTACAGTAGGATTGAGACCCATCCAGCTAGATTGAGACCCTTCCAGCTAGATTGAGACCCTTCCAGCTAGATTGAGACCCTTCCAGCTAGATTGAGACCCGTCCAGCTAGATTGAGACCCGTCCAGCTAGATTGAGACCCTTCCAGCTAGATTGAGACCCGTCCAGCTAGATTGAGACCTTCCCA
>CM046796.1:973938-988938 GCA_025617405.1 Perca schrenkii
TATGTAGCAACTGTCCCACTGCTGGACACACAGGAGACACACACACAGACACACACACACATATACGCAGACACACACATGCATGCAGACACACACACACACACACACACACACACACACAGACACATACGCAGACACACACACGCATGCAGACACACACACAGACACACACACAGATACACATACGCAGACACACATACGCAGACACACACACACACAGACACACAAACACATGCACACACATGCACAGACACACACACACACAAAAACAGAGACACACACGCACGCAGACACACACACGCATGCAGACACACACACACACACACAGTATTTATATGTGAATGTATTTGTTGTTTGTGCTGCAGGGTGATCACCTACGAGTGTTGTCCTGGTTACGAGAAGATTCCTGGGGAGAGGGGCTGCCCTGCAGGTACCACCTCTACACAACCTCTACACAACGTCTACACAACCTCTTCACAACGCTCTACACAACCTCTACACAACCTTTACACAACGTCTACACAACTTCTACACAATATTTACACAATCTCTACACAAACATTTACACAATCCCTACAAAAACTCTACACAACCTCTACACAACCTCTACACAACGTCTACACAACCTCTACACAATATTTACACAATCTCTACACAACATTTAAACAATCCCTACAAAACCTCTACACAACATCTACACAACGTCTACACAACCTCTACACAACCTCTACACAACGTCTACACAACCTCTACACAACATTTACACAACATTTACACAATCTCTACAAAACCTCTACACAACATCTACACAACGTCTACACAACCTCTACACAACATTTACACAATCTCTACACAACAACCTCTACAAAACCTCTACACAACCTCTACACAATCTCTACACAACCTCTACACAACGTCTACACAACCTCTACACAACCTCTACACAACCTCTACACAATGTCTACACAACAACCTCTACACAACGTCTACACAACAACCTCTACACAACCTCTACACAACCTCTACACAACGTCTACACAACCTCTACACAACCTCTACACAACATCTACACAACATTTACACAATCTCTACACAACAACCTCTACAAAACCTCTACACAACATCCACACCACAACCTCTACACAACCTCTACACAACCTCTACACAACCTCTACACAGCCTCTACACAACATCCACACCACAACCTCTACACAACCTCTACACAACCTCTACACAACCTCTACACAACCTCTACACAACAACCTCTACACAACACCATCTACACAACCTCTACACAACATCAGTGTGTGTGTGTGTGGATGTGTGTGTGTGTGTGTGTTGATAGCGTGTGTGTGTTGATATAGTGTGTGTGTGTGTGTGTGTGTGTGTGTGTGTGTGTTGATAGAGTGTGTGTATGTGTGTGTTGATAGCATGTGTGTGTTGACAGTGTTTGTGTGTGTGTTGATAGTGTGTGTGTTGATAGCATGTGTGTGTGTGTGTGTGTTGATAGCGTGTGTGTGTGTGTTGATAGCGTGTGTGTGTGTTGATAGTGTGTGTGTGTTGATAGCGAGTGTGTGTGTTGATAGTGTGTGTGTGTTGATAACGTGTGTGTGTGTTGATAGTGTGTGTGTGTGGGTTGATAGCGAGTGTGTGTGTGTGTTAACAGTGTGTGTTTCTCCGTTGCAGCGCTGCCTCTGGTGAACATCTACAACACGCTGGGCGTGGTCGGAGCCTCCACCACCCAGATGTACTCGGAGCGCGCCCAGCTGAGGGACGAGATCGAAGGACCGGGAAGCTTCACCTTCTTTGCCCCGAGCAACGAGGCCTGGGCCGCCCTGCCGACAGTCAGTACCGCCACACACACTCCTCCTGATGATATACACACTCCTCCTGCTGATATACACACTCCTCCTGCTGCTATACACACTCCTCCTGCTATACACACTCCTCCTGCTGATATACACACTCCTCCTGCTGCTATACACACTCCTCCTGCTGATATACACACTCCACCTGCTATACACACTCCTCCTGCTGATATACACACTCCTCCTGCTGCTATACACACTCCTCCTGCTGATATACACACTCCACCTGCTGATATACACACTCCACCTGCTGCTATACACACTCCTCCTGCTGCTATACACACTCCTCCTGCTGCTATACACACTCCTCCTGCTGCTATACACACTCCTCCTGCTGCTATACACACTCCTCCTGCTGATATACACACTCCTCCTGCTGCTATACACACTCCACCTGCTGCTATACCAGGGCTGTAGTCAAGACCACCTTTGTCGAGTCCAAGACAAGTCCAAGACCACGACTAGTCGAGTCCAAGTCAAGACCAAGTCCAGAGAGGTTCGAGTCCAAGACAAGACCGAGTCCAGAGCGATTCGAGTCCAAGACAAGACCGAGTCCAAAAAGGTTACGGGTCCGAGTCAGCACCGAGTCCAGGACAGGAAAAAAAAAAGTCTATTTCATTCATTTGGGGTTATTATTTGTTGATTTAAAAGCAAAAACAGTGTCAAAACACCCAGGATTTTTAAGTAAAGACATTCCCCTTGATATCATATAATCTAATCAAAAGAAAACAGAATGATGATATATGGTGATACCTCATAATAACAGTGTTAGATGTTTGTAATCAATGTATTCTGCAAATATCTTTATGTAAAAAAGGAAAAATAGATTACAATCCAAATATAAAAACATAATGTATTGAAGTAAGGCTAACAGGCATTCTGTATTGCTTTCAAATATTTATTCTCCTTTGGATGGACTTTTCTAATTATATCTGAGTCAGCACACATGTAGACTAGGAATCATTTACTCCTCCCTCCTGTTTTGCTCTTTTGTTGTTAATGTAGGCCTATTAATAAACCCCTGGACTGTAATATTTCAGATGTGTTTGAGCAATGTCCAAAACTTTGTGCACACTCAAAATACATTATATCTGTGTTCTCTGTGATTTGGAGGTGTCGTGATTTTGAGAAAAATAAAGTTATAATAGGGTATTACAAGAATAAAGTCACTGTATTTCAGAAATCTACCTGCACCATAGTCTGCTGTGCACTACGTGATTGCTGTAGCTCTCAGACCTTCTGACAGACACAGAGCCCTGTTTGGGTGTCTGAATGAGACAAAGAGTTTAGCTAGAGAAGTGGCCGTACGCTGCTCTACATCGGAGATGGAAAACCGAATCTACTGCAGAAATACACGGAGCACAAACGCAACACATCTACCGCAGCATGTCAACAGTAGAGCGCATCCGTTATAACCTGAGGCTGCGCTGCATTTTAGTGGACATTAAGAGACCCACAAGTCTGCTTCAGAGCTCCGTGTGGTTGAGTCTGGTAGACTGTAAACATCACGTCACAGGAACTTCAAACTAAATCATTAGTATTGCGCTCCTTAACTTTGATGGCATCAATGTATTACACTGATTTGGCTAGGATTCCTCCGAAAACTTCACCAGGCTTTCACAGCTTTCCTCACGGAGAGACGGTTGCTAGGTGATAGCAACCAACACAACATGGTCGGACCCCGCACGTAGCTGCCCGTTCTATTCGCCTCGGAAAAATAAACTGGACAAAGTTACATTCGGGGCTACACTCAAAACATTCGGGGCTGAAGCCCCGGCAAAATCGGCTGACGCCGCTCCTCCTAAAACCGGGACATTTTAGCGTCCCGGCAGGCTTTTGTCGGGACTCGGGACATTAACTTCAAAATCGGGACTGTCCCGGTCAAATCGGGACTGTCCCGGTCAAACCGGGACGTATGGTCACCCTAATTATGTTCCTAGTAAACAAACATAGGTAGCGGCGAAAAAGTTATATGGGAACATAGTAAAGAGTAAAGACACCTGGATTCGGTCGAGACCAAAAGCCATATTTGGCAAGACCAGTGGCCGAGACCGAGACAAGTCCGAGTCCGAATACCAGCGAGTCCGAGACAAGTCCGAGACCATAGAAAAACGGACTCGAGTCCGGACTCGAGTCCGGACTCGAGTCCGAGACCGGACTCGAGTACTACAGCCCTGTGCTATACACACTCCACCTGCTGATATACACACTCCTCCTGCTGCTATACACACTCCACCTGCTGATATACACACTCCTCCTGCTGCTATACACACTCCACCTGCTGATATACACACTCCTCCTGCTGCTATACACACTCCACCTGCTGATATACACACTCCTCCTGCTGATATACACACTCAACCTGCTGATATACACACTCAACCTCATGGTGTATTCATCCGCCGCTGAAAATAGTCCCCAACTAAGTCATTGTGTCCTTCTGTTTGTTTGATAAAAAGAGTCTGTCCTCACCTGTGTGTTTGTCTGTGTGTGTTTGTATGTGTGTGCGTGCGTGTCTCTCTGTGTGTGTGTGCATGCGTGTGTGTGTGTGCATGCGTGTGTGTGTGCGTGTGTATGTGCGTGCGTGTGTGCGTTGCAGGAGATCCTGGACGCTCTGGTGAGCAACGTGAACATTGAGCTCTTGAACGCTCTTCACTACCACATGGTGGACCGGAGGCTGACCTCCGAGGAGCTGAGACATGGATCCTCCTTCGCCTCCATGTACCAGGACTTCCACGTGCACATCCACCACTACTCCAACGGGGTACGTGGTGCCACACTAGTACTACTAGTAGTAGTTTCTCCAGTCCTCATAACAACAATACTTATCTACATATCACAGTGTATCTCCAACAGTAAACAGTGACTGAAGGATCAGGCTGAAACAACGGCTTCATCTCTTGGGTCGTCTTCCCCGTTGACCAACAAGCTACTTTTAGGTTTTCTGGGTCAAAATGTTAAAACATTTTAACGTTTTGGTCATCTTTTTAGACACTTTTGTCACTTTCTTCGAAGTTTTAGTCACTTTTCCCAAGTTTTTTGTCACTTTTCGATGTTTTTGTAACTTTTTCCGATGTTTTTGTAACTTTTGTCAATGTTTTTATCACTTTTTCCAAGTTTTTTGTCACTTTTATGATGCTTTAGTCACTTTCCCATGTTTTGGTCACTTTTTTCCTAAATGTTTTTGAAAGAGTTTTTCTTACGTTTTTCAAAAAAAATTTCCTACGTTTTTCAACTTTCTATTTTTACATTTTTTTTTTATGAAATTTTATAAAACACCCAAATTCAAGGAAGGTAGTGAACTGATCATTTATTTAACTTGTGAAGAGCATTTGTAGGGAACCATCCACGTTATTTTGTTTTAAAATTTGGTTGAAAGAAACCCAAATTTGAAAACCCACTTTTTGAAAATGGGTCAAATTAGACCCGAGCCCAACAGGAGGTTAAAGGGGTGATAGAATGCAAAACCGATTTTACCCTGTCATATTTGAATAAGGAAAGTTGGGTGGGTAAATAGGACATACATAGAAGCTCAAAATCCCATTGACACCCCTTTACTATGAAAATCTCATATTTGTGTTTCTATGTAGTTTGCTCAAACCAATCAGCCGCAGCTCATTCTAAATATTCATGAGCATACCATATTTGGAAGAAAAGCTCTTGTTCCAAATATAGCCATATTCACAGGGTAGTTAAGGGCCCAATAAAATAGCATTCGGGGCAATTTTCAGCCCAACCAATGTTACATACCCCATTAGAAGACCTTAAGGAACAGTGTAAAATACCCTATATAATCATTCTATCACCCCTTTAATGTCTCCGTCAGAAGTTTGTCTGTATGCTGATGATCTCTTCTTCTCTTCCTCAGATTGTGACGGTGAACTGCGCTCGTCTGATCAAACCCGACCAACATGCCACTAACGGCATCGTGCACGTTGTCGACCGCGTCATCACCGCCATCTCCAACAACGTGCACACGCTGCTCGACGTCGACGACGACCTGGAGACGCTGCGAGTGAGTCTGTCATTCGCGAATGTTCAGGGCAAACGTTTTTGGGGGAAAAGATGAAAGATTTTGAGGAAAAAAGTCGAAATATTTTAAGAAAGAAAGTCGGGATATTTTAAGAAAAACAGTCGGAATATTTTAAGAAAGAAAGTCGGAATATTTTAAGTAATACAGTCGGGATATGTTAAGAAACATTTGGAATATTTTAAGAAAAAAAGTTGGAATATTTTAAGAAAGAAAGTCGAAATATATTAAGAAAGAAAGTCGGGATATTTTTACGAAAAACAGTCGGAATATTTTAAGAAAAAAAGTCAGAATATTTTAAGAAAGAAAGTCGGGATATTTTAAGAAACATTTGGAATATTTTAAGAAAAAAAGTTGGAATATTTTTAGAAAGAAAGTCGGAATATTTTAAGAAAGAAAGTCGAAATATATTAAGAAAGAAAGTCTGGATATTTTAAGAAAAACAGTTGGAATATTTTAAGAAAAAAAGTCAGAATATTTTAAGAAAGAAAGTTAGGATATTTTAAGAAACATTTGGAATATTTTAAGAAAAAAAGTTGGAATATTTTAAGAAAAAAGTCGGAATATTTTAAGAAAGAAAGTCGAGATATTTTAAGAAAAACAGTCGGAATATTTTAAGAAAAAAAGTCAGAATATTTTAAGAAAAAAAGTTGGAATATTTTAAGAAACATTTGGAATATTTAAAGAAAGAAAGTCGGAATATTTTAAAATACAAAGTCGAAATATTTTAAGAAAGAAAGTCGGGATATTTTAAGAAAAACAGTCGGAATATTTTCCGAAAAACAGTCAGAATATTTAAAAAAAAATTGGCAAATTTTAAGAAAAAAACTCGAAATATATTAAGAAAGAAAGTCGTGATATTTTAAGAAAAACAGTTGGAATATTTTAAGAAAAAAAGTCAGAATATTTTAAGAAAGAAAGTCGGAATATTTTAAGAAAAAAAGTCAGAAATATTTTAATAAAGAAAGACGGGATATTTTAAGACAAAAAGTCGGAATATTTTAAGAAAAAAAATCTGAATATTTTGAGAAAAAAAGCCGAAATATTTTGAGAAAAAAAGCCGAAATATTTTAAGTGAAAAAAGTCTGAATATTTTGGAAAAAAACATGTTCTCTGCGTCTCTGCGTGTCAGACGGCAATGGCGGCCGCTGGGCTGACCACCATGTTGGAGGAGGAGGGTCAGTACACTATCTTCGCTCCGACCAACGAGGCGTTCGACAAGATTCCTCCAGAGACCCTGAAGAGGATCCTGGGAGACCCCATAGCTCTCAGAGGTGACCCACACATACACATTCAGATTCAGATTCACTTTATTAGCCATTTGCAGTGTAACCCGCATTGGAAAAAATTTGCAAGTAGCTCAAAGTGCAAAGTCTACACATAAGAAGACACAACATAAAAACAGACAAACAAAACCACATGAAACCTCAATATTAAAAATGCTCAATATTAAAATGCTCTACAATGAAATCCATACATAAATTTAAAGTGCCTAGTTTAAGGTGCTTTGTTCAAAGCAATCACAGCTTGTGGAAAGAAACTGTTTAAATGGCGATCAGTGGAACATTTGGCAGAACGATACCTTCTCCCTGAGGGAAGCATCTCAAAGAAAGCCCACACACATACACACACATACATACATATACACACATTCAGATACACACACACACACACACACAGACACAGACACACACACACACACACACACACACATACACACATACGGAGACACACACACACACACAGAGACACACACACACAGAAACACACACATATTCACACCTACAGTACAGGCCAAAAGTTTGGACACACCTTCTCATTCAATGCGTTTTCTTTATTTTCATGACTATTTACATTGTAGATTCTCACTGAAGGCATCAAAACTATGAATGAACACATATGGAATTATGTACTTAACAAAAAAGTGTGAAATAACTGAAAACATGTCTTATATTTTAGATTCTTCAAAGTAGCCACCCTTTGCTTTTTTATTAATAAGGGGAAAACTTCCACTAATTAACCCTGACAAAGCACACCTGTGAAGGTAAAACCATTTCAGGTGACTACGTCATGAAGCTCATTGAGAGAACACCAAGGGTTTGCAGAGTTATCAAAAAGAGCAAAGGTGTGGCTACTTTGAAGAATCTAAAATATAAGACATGTTTTCAGTTATTTCACACTTTTTTGTTAAGAACATAATTCCATATGTGTTCATTCATAGTTTTGATGCCTTCAGTGAGAATCTACAATGTAAATAGTCATGAAAATAAAGAAAACGCATTGAATGAGAAGGTGTGTCCAAACTTTTGGCCTGTACTGTATTTCCCCCATCTATCCCTACCAGTGACCATGTTTCCTCTGTCAGTTAAATTAAACCGAATAATAACCCAAACAAGCTATAAACTTGCCCTTGACTTTGATCCCCCCCCCCAGACCTGCTGAACTACCACATCCTGAAGCACATGCAGTGTGCCGAGTCCATCGTGGCGGGCACGCCCATGGAGACGCTGCAGGGCACCACGCTGGAGGTCGGCTGTGACGGAGGAGACATGACGCTGAACGGGAAGGCCATCGTCACCAAGAAGGACCAGCTGGGAACCAACGGAGTCGTCCACTACATCAACGAGCTGCTCATCCCAGACTCAGGTACTCAGACTACATCAACGAGCTGCTCATCCCAGACTCAGGTACTCAGACTACATCAACGAGCTGCTCATCCCAGACTCAGGTACTCAGACTACATCAACGAGCTGCTCATCCCAGACTCAGGTACTCAGTCTACATCAACGAGCTGCTCATCCCAGACTCAGGTACTCAGACTACATCAACGAGCTGCTCATACCAGACTCAGGTACTCAGACTACATCAACGAGCTGCTCATACCAGACTCAGGTACTCAGACTACATCAACGAGCTGCTCATACCAGACTCAGGTACTCAGACTACATCAACGAGCTGCTCATACCAGACTCAGGTACTCAGACTACATCAACGAGCTGCTCATCCCAGACTCAGGTACTCAGACTACATCAACGAGCTGCTCTACCAGACATAAAGTTGAGTTCAAAATCCACAACTTGTATAAGCTTGTTCAGTTACAAATAAGAAATAATTGGACATAACTAAATGGGTCTGTAATATTTTACAATGTAGTGTTTAGTGGAAGACTCAGGTACTCATACTACTAACAGTGTTACCTCTCACTTAGTAGAAGACTCAGGTACTGATACTACTAACAGTGATTAGTAGAAGACTCAGGTACTCATACTACAAGGGTGTAGGTTTAGTTTCAACATCGCCCCCAAAACCTACGCTTATGAATACTACGTCTTCCAGTGTTTTTCCTCCATCTGTCTAAAAAAATTTGACGTTTTTCAATTTAAAAAAAATGCAATTTCTCCATGTATGTTGTGTCCCTTTACAGGATTTTCCCACCATGATAGGGTTAAAGTGCAGAATGACTTAGTCCCTGTTTACAAGATGACATTCACGGGTGAAATCGACAAAATATTTCATCAGATGTGTCCTTCGTTTTGACGGCGATGGCATTTTTGGGGCTTAAAAACGCAAAAAAAGGGAAACCACTCTCCAGAGTGGAAATCTTAAAAACGCTCTGCAGCCTCTATTGTTGTGGTGGCTGGCGAGCCACCCGATATTTCCTTAAATAAATCAAAATGTAGAGTGATAACTGGCCCGTTGGGTATCCCCAGCCTGCCTATACTTGGTCCAGATAGCTTTCAGCTTTGATATCTGACTTTTACAGATAGCGTCTTTCTCGTGTGGATATGAGAAGCCTCCAGGTACAGGATACTGATCAAGACATTCACTCCATTTGTCTATATATTTTGACTGGCAGAACTCCCAGTCCACGCCCTGACTTGGTGGTGTTGTGTGGCGGTGCTTCACACCACCACCTGGCGTGCATACTACATCACATTTCACACACTTTTGCGTCACCATATGCACGCAGATTTCACCCCCAAAAGGCTCGTCTAAACGCGGAATAAAAATGACGCCTCGCCACTTTTGTGTTTTCTCTTCAGATCATTTCTGTCTAAACTTAGCCTTAAAGACTCAGATATCTCAGATCTAATAACTGTAGTTGGACTTCTTTAGTTGTATATTATCTGCTCTAGTGTTTCCAGTGCTTTAGACACAGATATGGAGATAATGACGCACCGACATGATGAGATGAAGAGACGTTTCTGGACCGTTTTTCTGTTGTTAACTAACTGTGTTTTTGTTGTTTTTCAGCCAAAGTTCTGCTGGAGCTGGCTGAAGGTCCATCTGTTGCCACGGCGACCAAGCTGTTTGTGGAGGCGGGTCTGTCGCTCCACCTGACGGGCTCCGAGGCGCTGACCATGCTGGCGCCTCTGGAGGACGCCTTCAGAGGTAACGTGCCACCTTTGACCCCTCCCCCGAGAGACTTGTATTTAAGTTTAAAGGAATCTTCAGAACAAGTACAAACACACATATTAAACATGAATATGAAACAAACAATAAATACAGAAAAAAAATTATATATATATATATATAAAATGTTTTAATATCGTCTACCTTAATGTTGCTTTGGACCCCAGGAAGGCTAGGTGCTCGTCTAGGCGTGTGTGTGTGTGTGTGTGTCTGTCTGTCTGTCTGTCTGTCTGTCTGTCTGTCTGTCTGTCTGTCTGTCTGTCTGTCTGTGTGTGTGTGTGTGTGTGTGTGTGTGTGTGTGTGTGTGTGTGGTCAGACTGCTATTCTCATAGCCAGCTCTATCTCCACAGCACTGAGGAGTAAAGTCTGGCTACAACACAGATGCATTCTGGGATAGGAGAAAAAACACTGTTATTGTTTGCATTTCTTTAAACCAATCACAGTCGTCTTGGGCGGCGCTTTCACATCACTTTAGGTTCCCTTACACGGAATATCCTCGTTAAAAACATGTTTTAATAGTGTGATTTCAAAGTCTGTCTGTCTGTCTGTCTGTGATAGGAAGTGACACGACGATGACCCCTGACCTGAGGAAGCTGATGACCAATCACATCCTGAAGCAGCGTCTGTCCTCCAAGGCTCTGTACCACGGCCAGCAGCTGGAGACTCTGGGAGGCCTCAAGCTCCGAGTCTTCGTCTACAGAAACGTAAGACCTTCCCTCCTTCCTCTACTCCTGGCTCCCATACACACATCTCTTTTAATCAGCCAATGGGAGAGCAGCGTACAACTTCAGGGGCACGTTGAGTTTATTTAAACGCAGGTAGGTTGTAGAGCTGAAAAGACTAATCCATTAGTTATCGACTCTTAAATGAATCGCCAACTATTTTGATCTGTGAGTCTGTGAGTGTTGATGTCGAGAAGAAAAAGCCCAGAAAGCATCAAAAAAGCATAAAAAAGCAACAAAAAAACAACAAAAAAGCAACAAAAGCATAAAAGAAAAAGTCAAGAAAACACCGGAAAACGATATCTAGCTACAAAAAAGCCAGAGGGTCCTATTATAACGATCTGAACGCACGGTGTGGAGCGCCTGGTGCAGGTGTGTTTAGGGCGTGTCCAAATCCACTTTTGCTAGTTTAACAGCAGTTGAAAGTGTCTGTGTGCCGGGCGCCTGGTCCTAAAGGGTTG
This sequence comes from Perca schrenkii, assembly GCA_025617405.1. Classification (NCBI taxonomy): domain Eukaryota; kingdom Metazoa; phylum Chordata; class Actinopteri; order Perciformes; family Percidae; genus Perca; species Perca schrenkii. Next base: position 985,433 of record CM046796.1, read on the forward strand.
TTCTTAGTGTCTTCATTAATCAGAGGTCTGTTTTGGGCGTAACATGCAATCAACCAATCAGAGATCATCTCCCATTCATCAACCAATCAGAGATCATCTCCCATTCCCTTTAAAAGCCAGGCGCGTTTGGACCTTGGAGCATTGCTGTTATGATGGAGGATTTACACCCTAATATTTTTATTTGTAATCTTCTGCATGTGTGGGTGCTGCTGTGTGTGTGGGTGCTGCTGTGTGTGTGTGTGTGTGTGTGTGTGTGTGTGTGTGTGTGTGTGTGTGTGTGTGTGTGTGTGTAACAAGCATAGTGTGTCCACGCTGTGCACGAGCCTAGGAGCATGTTACTAATGCTCTGGTAAATAACAATGAAATGCTGCGTTATTGACTTTAGACCAGGTTTTTGTTGGTCAATGGTGAGATCATTTCCCGCTGCCTCAAAATAGCAATACTCCCAGAATGCACCTGAACACACCTCCCTGTAAGACCAGCACGCCCAGAATGCACCTGAACACACCTCCCTGTAAGACCAGCACGCCCAGAATGCACCTGAACACACCTCCCTGTAAGACCAGCACGCCCAGAATGCACCTGAACACACCTCCCTGTAAGACCAGCACGCCCAGAATGCACCTGAACACACCTCCCTGTAAGACCAGCACGCCCAGAATGCACCTGAACACACCTCCCTGTAAGACCAGCACGCCCATGGGCCACAGATGGACACAAGTTAATTTGTTATTTCAACGACGTGGGCGCTGGACGGGAAGATAGGGTCCTGAAAGTCTGAAGTTAGAACAAAAGTCCAGAGAGTGGTTTCTATGGAGAAGATACAGTCGTCTCGTCTCGTCTCGTCTCATCTGATTGGAGGAGACTGGCAGCTTTCAGACAGGAGACTGGCTGTGTCGCCTGTTGCCGGGCGGATCGTCGGTCTTCATCTCCGGTAAATATTCCAAGCGGTCATTGAGTTCGTGGCTACTTCTCAATAATAACTTTACCAAACCCAGTGTGTCTGTCTGTGTGTCTGTCTGTGTGTGTGTGTCTGTGTGTGTGTGTGTGTCTGTGTGTGTGTGTGTGTGTGTGTGTGTCTGTCTGTGTGTGTGTGTCTGTGTGTGTGTGTGTGTGTGTGTCTGTGTGTGTGTGTGTGTGTGTGTGTGTGTGTGTGTGTGTGTGTGTGTGTGTGTGTGTGTGTGTGTGTGTGTGTGTGTGTGTGTGTGTGTGTTTGTGTGTGTTGGATCAGTGACTCTCTTACGATGCGTCTGAGAGGAAACATCAAACTTTATTTCACTTCCAAAAAATTTTCAAATGCAGGACGACCTCGTTACTGCGCCCCCACAGGATGATGTCATCCTGTGTGTGTTCGTCCATGTGTGTGCGTGTGTGTGTGCGTGCGTCCATGTCCGTGTGTGTGTGTGTGTGTGTGTGTGTGTGTGTGTGTGTGTATGTGTGTGTGAGACCAACATCGGGACTTGTTACTGTGCCCACACAGTGTGATGATGTCATCCTGAGTGTCCTGTGGCCATGTGAATCACAGAGACCTCCAGAAGGAAGAAGTAAATACAGGGTTGCCACGTAGGGGCCACCGGGACAGTTTCTGGTTCTACATCTGACACTGACTATTTACTATATACACATATATACTAATACTACACATTAATATACACATAATCAAGAAAAGAAAACCCTCAGAGGGGCTTAATCTCCAATGAATGAGCCAATTAACAAAACTAACATTACACTTAATAGAAAATCGACAAAATAAATACAGAAAGTAGAAAAATATTAATGCAGGGGGTACGTGTCCCCTTAGGGGTACTTTGGAGGACTGTAGGGGGTACGTGTCCCCCTAGGGGTACTTTGGAGGACTGTAGGGGGTACGTGTCCCCTTAGGGGTACTTTGGAGGACTGTAGGGGGTACGTGTCCCCCTAGGGGTACTTTGGAGGACTGTAGGGGGTACGTGTCCCCTTAGGGGTACTTTGGAGGACTGTAGGGGGTACGTGTCCCCTTAGGGGTACTCTGGAGGACTGTAGGGGGTACGTGTCCCCTTAGGGGTACTCTGGAGGACTGAAGGGGGTATGTGTCCCCCTAGTGGTACTTTGGAGGACTGTAGGGGGTATGTGTCCCCCTAGTGGTACTTTGGAGGACTGTAGGGGGTATGTGTCCCCCTAGTGGTACTTTGGAGGACTGTAGGGGGTATGTAAGATTTTTTGCAAAATGTTTTTCAGTTTCAAGGCTGTAGTTACTTCTACTGTCCTTTTCTTCTCCAAGTTGGTCACTTTTGGGAATTTTTTGTCACTTTCATCGCCGTAGTGTTGCCTTTCTTCTTTCTACTGTGTTTTTTCCAAGGTCTTGTGTCATTAATAAATGTTTTTCAGGTCCAAGGCTGTTGTTTAGTAAATCTATCGCTGACATTGATGTATTATTCCTCTTTATATAGACTTTTATTTTCTACCAAACATTATTTGTGCCGGTTAGGGGGTACATGGCTTAAAAACACTGTTCAAAGGGGGAACTTTACTTTAGAAAAAGCTTGAGAAGCAGAGCTCTAGAGGACTCTGAACATCTGACACTATCTCCCATCTAACGTTAAAGACTAAATGACCTTAAACTAACCGGGCTTGTACAAAAGGCTATCTCCTTTTGTTGTAGCTGTTCAGATTTTAAAGAGCTCATTTTATGCTCATTTTCAGGTTCATAATTGTATTTAGAGGTTGCACCAGGATAGGTTTATGTGGTTTAATTTTCAAAATACACCATATATTTGTTGTAGTGCACAGTGAGAAATCTCACTTCTGTTCCATCTTTGTTGGGAATCGCACATGCTCAGTTCGTAGGCAAGGACTATTAGCCAGTCAGAAGCGGAGTATGAGGGCGTACCCTGACAGTAGCTAGGTAAGGACTACTAGCCAGTCAGAAGCAGAGTATGAGGGCGTGCCCTGACAGTACCTAGGTAAGGACTACTAGCCAGTCAGAAGCAGAGTATGAGGGCGAGCTGTTTGGAGCAGTTGGTGAACAGTGTTTTCTGTTGGAGATGGTAAGTCCCTTTGGGGAGGACTTTTGGCTTTTTCACTCTGTAAACATACAACGTGCACAAAAAAGATATATAACACAACGAAGGGAAGAGGGAATGCCAAAAAGCATAATATGAGCACTTTAAAAGGTGTATGTACACAAGTAGGGGTCTTGGTGTTATTGATCACCTCACTGATCGGTCCAGATAAACCTATGTTATAAATCTATGCTTTCTGCTTTTGGCTCTTCTCTCAGAGGTAGTTTGTTGGAGTCTTTCCAAGTGACGTAAGATAACTGAAGCTCTTCCTGTTGCCCTGGAAACACAAACACACACACACACACACACACGTGTGTGTCCGAGTTATTGATCGTCTCCACAGCGGCTCCACATGTTCCTGGGTGGTTCACATTTCTGCTCGCTAATGAACTCTGCAGACCGCAAGAAGCTTCCTGCTTCCCACGCTGCTAACTCTTTCCAGACGGGTGTGTGTGTGTGTGTGTG